>BMAW01100551.1:783321-802621 GCA_019974015.1 Nephila pilipes | reverse complement strand
TTCTTTAACAAGAAAACTACGTTTTAATTCTTTAACAAGAAAACTACACACAGACACAGTTTTTAAACAAGAGTATTCTGAAATCATGCCACATTGATTGATTTATTAAAAGAAGTTGAAATTGTATCACATGACGCACACAATAAAGAACGTTTATTTTACTTACCCCATCAAGCAGTAAAGAAAACTGCAAATGAAGAAACCAAGTATCGTACAGTTTTCGACGCGTCTTCCTATTCTCGAGATCATCCATCTTTAAACAACGCTCTTGAAATGGAACTCAATCTACTTCCCGATATCATGGCTACGTTATTGAGATTTCACCTCTCAAAAATAGCAATTATTTGTGACAGAAGCCAAGCATTTCTACAACTGATACTATCAGACGAAGACAGAGACGCAACATGATTTCTTTGGTACAAGACAACGTATACTCCAGATGGAAAACTCTGTATAGAAGATGAAATTGTAATTTATCGATTCACGCGTCTTCCCTTCAGACTCACTTCAAGTCCATATTTATTATCAGCTTTTTTTGTGAATTGGCTTCAATGTACAAGTCAACGTACCCTGCTGCAACTAAACACTTTAAGAATAACACCTATATAGATGATTTTGTCTTTGGAATGTCTACAGATACTGAAGTTACAAGTCTATATCAAGAAATGCAGCAATTTACATCACATATTAGCCTACCATTAGCCAAATGGACTACATATTCTAAGATTTTGCAAGAGATGTGGAAACAAGAAAACGTTCCGTTTAAAAATATTACGCAGGTCTTAGGGGTTAAATTATATACTGACAGAGATGTTTTTTAAATTGATGTGCTGGAAAAGATTGTTCGATCATCTAAAGAACCAGTAACAAAGAACTACTGAAGTTAATTTCAAAATTTTACGATCCTCTAGGCCTATTCGCTCCATTTACTACCACGGGAATTAATTTTGCTGGATCTGTGAATATCCGCCGTTTGAAATCAAGAGACACAGCCTACATAGGGCTATTTACTTGTACAACAACACGTGCGTTACACATTGAACTCCTGTCAGATCTTACCACGGACAAATTTCTCCTAGCTCATCAACGATTTGTTGGCTGCAAAGAACTGCCACACACAATCTTTACTGGCAATGCTACTACCTTTCATGCAACAAATAAGGAACTGGTCCTGATATGGCAAGCTTTGTCTTCAGCTAAAATTCAACAATATTATGCCCAAAATGATATAACTTGAAAATTTATCTCCCCACGAGTGGCTTGGTGGAGAGGCTGGTGGGAACGCCTGATAGGAATTATCAAACAATGTCTGTGAAAGGTATTCGGACGAGTACTTTTTAAACGAGGAAAGACTGACCACTGTCCTTGTTGGAATAGAAGCCGCTCTGAACAGCGGACCATTAGTTTACAAAGAGGAAAAGACGACATCTCCGCAGCTTTAACACCAGTTCATTTCTTGACATGATGAAAACTAAGAGTCATTCCATCCAGCCCGGTTAATGATACAAGGCTTAAGAGAATCAAAGTCAAAGGAAGATGGTCAAAGGAACATTTACGTCAACTGCGATCTTTTCATCAAGTTCGTAACCAGGACAGTCTCGTTAACGTCCGAGTTGGCGATATCATGCTCCTGCAAAAAGACGTCCGACCACGGCACATGTGGAAGAAGGCCAGAGTGATGGAACGACACCAGAAGCATGATGGGAAGATACGATCCTGTGAATTGAAGGTTAATGATCGAAAGATAACCCGCCCGGTATCTCTGGTCATTCCCCTCAAGGTTGACCAGGGTAAGGAGGATGTAGGAAACGAGACTATATCAAATATTTCTGTTGCACCATTGGCAACAATTGTAAATAGTTAGTTATGTTTTGAGAAGAATAAAGTGATGTGTTAATACTTTCAGTCTAATTTAATACCGACGAGTCTACACACTTTATAACCCGACAGTGCTACAGAGATTGAAACGTCAGGGCTGTGCTCTAGATTACTTGACACGGTACATCAAAGAGGATGATGCTTTCTGAAGCCGGATCGTTAGTGGTGATGAGAACTAACTGTGTCACGTAACCGAAGAATCCCAACTGTAATCGATGGAATGGAAAAACACGTCATTGCCAACACAGACGAAAGTCACGTTTTGAAAATAGATGTGTACAGTGTTTTGGGATCGACTTGGCGTTTTGCTTGTGCATTTAATGGTACACAGGGAAATAATTAACGTTGCTCGTTTTTGCGAGATGCTTAGAAAACTACGTCGCGCGAAATAGAATAAAGGTCGTAGCTTGTGTCAGGACGGAATTTTGCACATTCGTGACAATGCACGACCACACATTGCACCTGACTCGAAATAATATGTGATGGGGAGTTTTTAACCCTCCCCTCCTACAGTGAATTTTATCTTTTCATGCACCTGAACTCCTCTTTTGCTGGTAAACAGTTCTGAAACAACGACGAGGTTAGATCTGTTGTTACCCTATGGTTGCAATCACAGACGACATCGTTCTTTAACGAGGGTTACCAAGCGCTCGTGCTTCGCTACGATAAATGCCTGAACAATGATGGTACCTATATACACACATACATACATACGTATATATATATATATATATATATATATATATATATATATATATAGAGAGAGAGAGAGAGAGAGAGAGAGAGAGAGAGAGAATGAGAGAGAGAGGGTAATAACGGTTAAATTTTAAAGGCGGCAAACTCACGGTATGTTGGAGTTATCAACTCACAAAACAAAGGATTGCTTTTTAAGAATGTGGTCCAAAAAGACTGCCTCATTAGCTGGAAATAAGTGATAATGATTTTGTGGCATGTGAAGGGACTTCACGGATATATTGAAAAAAAAATCAATTACCAGCACAACAGTGAGTTACCGCATTTCGAACGCGGGTTCTTTTTGAGTCGACCTCGTACATTCTCTAATGTCTAGTAACTATGTGCGAATATATCTAGTTGCAGGAAATACCCCCTCCATACACACATAGGAGAAAATTAAGAAAAAGAGGGCCATTACACACCGTATAATTTTAGTGTTGAGATTATGAAGAGGCTTATAACTGAGATTATACATTCGCAAAATTATCCTCAAGAACGCCCCATTTCTTTTCTGAAAAGGAAATAAATACCGTTGATATAAATAAACCATGTAATATATATTCAAAGAAAATTAATTTTTATTTTAAATTAAAAAAAAATTAACGAATAAAAGTAATGGAAACCTCATTATATTTTAGAAGTAAAAGTATTAAATAAAAATAAAAGTCTCGGTAACACAAGTAAAATCACACGTATAAATTAATTCAGCCTATTTAACCTATTTTCATGAGTAAAGGGAGAATTCAAATTCAGCTTAAAGTAAAAGAAGCTTCTTCCCAAGCTGAAGTGCATTACGTAGTAACAGGGATTTAAGGTTAGGGATTTTCGTTTCTTTTTCGAGGATTCCGGAATAAATGAAACTCTCCGGGAATTACATTAAATCCCAAAAGAGATTTAATTCTATTTAAAATATATAAATCGATTGGTCTAGAAAGAATGGAAGTTATAAGATTATTCAACTTTTACGGTCTTTTAATTCTTAAAATTTCAATTAAGAGAAAAGTAAAATTAAAAGTTCCTATAAAATATTTGAATTAAAATATACTTTGTGTTTAACTAAAAAATCTCTCAAATCTAAAAATTGCGTTTTTCATTGTAACTGTAATAAATACGATGACCGTTCAAGAAGTATCAATGTAAGGAATACGAAATGCGGTATTAAGAATGAGAAACTCGTTGTAGTATTGTCCAATAATTATTTTCACTTATTCTAAGAAGTCAATGAGAATGACGTTTTTCACGTCCCAAAAATTCGTCGCAGTACTTTTCCGGGTGACCGTCTTCGTCTTCTTTGGAGCAGATTCTCCGGAAGCAACCCATTGGTTTGTTTAATACTGCCGGCTCTCCTGGAGTCCCCACATTTATTATCTTGAAGAAAAATTTATAATCTCTCATTAGGGTCTCCTTTGGTGATTTCAATTCCAAAACTATAAACTATGGTACTTATCTGTTATAGAACCTATTATCGTCTATGCTGTGGTGGTTTGGGGTGGTGATCTAAACTCCTCTCAAATTACCAAGTTAAACTCCATTCAGAGAATTTTTCTCTTAAAAATTACCTAAGCTTATAGGACGTCTCTTACTGCTCCTCTGCTTTTAATTGCCGGAGGTTCCCCTAGAATTTACCTGCATCTTACGGAAGAAGTATGATTCCAAATTTTTCACCTGTTTATTAATATCCTATTCGACTCAAATATTTCACTGAGAGCTGTTCGTCCTGAAAAACAAATTCTTTTTCTTAACAAATTTTCTGTGCCCTCCGAGTGGGAGATTTACTCCAACAGATCAAGGACTGGGGCCGAAACTAGATTCACCGTGGGCGTCTTCCATCAAGGTGTCCTAAATAGAGTATACGTGTTTAAACTGAATTCTTTTAATTCAATTTTCTAGGCCGAGT
Source organism: Nephila pilipes (assembly GCA_019974015.1). NCBI lineage: Eukaryota > Metazoa > Arthropoda > Arachnida > Araneae > Nephilidae > Nephila > Nephila pilipes. The sequence continues at coordinate 798,111 of BMAW01100551.1, read as the reverse complement.
TTTCGGCAATTGGGTTTGCCCTTTTGTGGGCCATCTCTCATAACTTCAAAGTTTCTATTTATTTCGATAGTTTATTATTAATATTGCTACTTCACAGTACCAGAAATAAATCGGTTTTTATTCATGCCATCATAGAAAAATTAGCAACTTTTTCTGATTTTTACAATTTATACTGGGTTCGGGTCCACTTCGGAGATTAGTATAACGAAATCGTGGATTTCTTTGCAAAGCTCGCTGTCACTTATGGTGAGAGAATGAATATCCCTACCCCTCATATGGTTATGATTTTAAAAAATAAGCTTCTTTCTGACTGGGAGGTTCTGGTGGTCTACTTGTAATACTTGTATTCGGGTTCAGTCCTGTATTCCAAGAACAAATCTGAATTTTTATTCCATTTCAGGTTTTATTACTCACTTCTTAATTGGTAATGGTCCCTTCGTTTGTTATCTAAATCGTTTCGATTTGAAAAATACAAATTTTTGTTCTTGTGGCTCTGTTGGAGATGCTAACCACTATGTTTTCTCTTGCCCTTTTACCAGAGATTTTCTTTTAAAACGTCCTGTTGTCGAAGCGAAACCTACTTGGCTGAAGTCCGTGAGTTAAAATCCCTACTTGCATTTTAAGCTTCAATCCTTTATTCTTACCGTTCATAAAATTATCCAACAAATTTTTAAATTGTTTTAAATTCTTATTATATTTCTTAATATTTTATTCTTCCTTTATTGTGTAACTTAAAGTGTATATCTTGTATATATGTTCATACCTTTGCCTAACACTTCATTTTAGTTCACGAGTTTGTGGACTCTTTTGTATTGGGCCATTTAACTTGTTGTGCATCTTATTTCTGCAAGAAAATTCCAACTGTTAGTTTTTTTCCTTCTTCTTGTGTTTCTGTCATGTACATTTTCTGCTCTTCAAATACTTTATTTAACTTGGATTTCGAAATTATGTGAAATCTTATGTTATTTTGTCCATAAATTCTGAATGCGGGGTTGATTGTATCTTGGGGGGGGGGGGTTTGCAGCTCTAAGCCCTTTGGGTAAGGTTAGTCCCCTTGGTTATTCTGCCAATAACCCTCTTGTTACATCTCTTTGGGACGTTAATAAACAATCATATCAATAGACAAAATAGTTCATTTCATCTCTAATTATTACCAGCTGGAATGCGAGTGGCATCAAAAACAAAACAGGAGAATTTAAAAATTTCATTGATGGCTACAAAAAAATTTGTCGGAATTCAAGAAGCACACCTTAACCCATCTGAAAATATCCAAACCCATAATTATACTTTACATCTAACAGGACCACCCATCGCGGCGAAATCACTGAACATAGCATTTCTCATCATGCGGTTCTCAAAAAAGCTACTAATTCTGAAAATACAACGATTTTTGTCAAAATCAGATCAATAACTTCATCACCCTCTCCACTATTTAACATCCCTCTCAAAATCCTAACTTAAATAATATTCTGCAAGATAATCTCACAGGTGCGTTATTCGATGACTTCAATGCCAAATATCCCACCCGGAACAGAGGTCGAGAAAATATGTCAGGCAATATTACGCAAGCACCATTAGCATCGATGTGCTGCAGGATGAGAGTTACTGGGATCCCTTGCTGCTAACATTGAAAACTCACATATAATTAAGTTTGATTGTTCTCTCTTTTTCATCGTAATTTCTAACACCTTCTAGATTTTTGTTTTCTGCAATATTCTTCTGTAATACCTAAAGCTAAGTATTCTCTGTCTGAGAGATGTTCAGCCAAGTTAAATTTAGTTGGTTAATTAAACCTACGTTATTTGGATATCTATTGTGTATTTAATTCAATCTGCTCTGATATCTACGTGAAAATTTGGTGGAGGCGAGGGGTATAAAACAACTGCTACATCCTGGAACCACTTGCTGTGCTAAGAGGAAGTAATATGTTAGTTTGAAAAATAATCCACCAGAGTTCTATTCTCCATCTAAAAGCGAAAAAACATCAAAGGAGATGGACAAAGAGGTTGACACCAAACCTATGCTTCTAACAGCAATTGATAATCCCCTCTAAGTTTGGCGAAGACCATGACCAAGATCCAAATAAGTGCATAAGGAATTTGACCGAGTCGCTATATAAAATAAATGGGATAAAAGCTTTTGCCGTGCAAACGTGTACTTTTTCCTGAACGGAACAGCAAGATAATGGTTTGAGAGCACTGAAGAATTTCTGACATCTTGGGATTAATTTCTAGGAAAACTCACCAGAACATTTGGTGACAGTAGACAATAAAGGAAGAGAGCTGAAAAATGAACTCAAAAATTGCGGGCACAAAAGCATGGCGAAAATTCGCCATTGTACATCCATTCTTTGTCATAAAATATCACACACATCCTATGTCATGTCATAAATTACTATTTTTCTCCTGAAGACTCAACAGTTTCGAATTGTAAGTTTAACCCTGAATATTTCCTGAACTATAAGAAGAAATTGCTGAATAGTTTGGTTTTAATGATTTCGTGATATGAGGAACTCAATTATTTAAATGTTTTTTGGCATGTTACAACTAAATCCTTTCGCGTATAAAAGTATTTAAGGTACCCGACTAGGTTCGAAGACCATTTTTTTTTTTAAAAAAAATGCTTTTCTGAAGAGCCTTTTAGTGTCAAATGATAAAAATAGACTCAAAAAGCAATAAAAAAAATATTTATATACATATACAATCTCTAGTTTTTGAGAAAAGGTGTTTTTTAATGAAATTTCAGCAAAATTTACAACGTTAAGAAAAAAAGCATAATTAAATAAATAATAGACATAATGGATTTTTATTTCATACATATACTTCTTACTTCCTGTAAAATGTAACTGACCGCAGAATAACAATTATTTTCAAAAATAAATATTTTATATGGATTCGAAGTAAATGTTTATGATTTTTCATCAAAATAACTAAATGTTTTGGACCGAAAAAGACTGTAAAATATTTTTAATGTAACTCTCTCAAAACCTGCGGTCCATTACACTCCTAAGGACTTATTAAATATGTGTACCAAATTTTATTGAATTTAGTTGCAATGTTTTGGAGATATCATGTTTTTCGTTTATGACTTTTGGTGAAAAATTCATCCTTCAAAAAACACATTTAAAAATATATTCATATGTTACTTAAAGTTAATATTACAGAAATAACTTAAAATTCTTTAGTTTTATATGTTATACTTTCCTAATCTGCAATATTGATGTTTTTTTTTCTCTAATGGACCAAAGCCCTCTTGTGGAAGTTTTTGTTAGTGGCAGTGAGAGCCTGTTTTAATTCTTCGAAACACATCTGCCATGAATTACAGACTAATTTTCAAAAATTGGCAATCGGGAAAGTTTTATAATGACAAACAATAGAAGCAAACATTTGAATATATATAAATATAAACATATATTACTTCTAGGTTTTGAAAAAAAAATGCCTTTTATAAAATTTTAGTAAAATTTTCAATATCAAGAAAAACAGCATAATTTAAAAAATAATGGACATAAGAAAGTTTTGCTTTATATATATATATAATTCTTCATAATCTTTATGAAGTGTCACACACTGCATGTTAAGAAATAATTAAAAAAAAAGTATTACATAAGCATTTGAAGTTGACATTAATGATTTTTACATAAGCATTTGAAGTTGATGTTATGATTTTTCGTCAAAATTGATTAATGTTTTAATCCGAAAGTAACTATAAAATATGATTAAATGTAACTATATCTAAATCTGTGGTTTGTAATACTCTGAGGTGTTTTTGAAATATTTGTACCAAATTTCATTCAATTTAGGCTGATTATTATGGAGATACCCTATTTTTCTAGCAAAAATTGTGTGAAAATTTTATTAAAAAAACAACACATTTAAAATACATATGTATACTTAAATTAAAGTTAAATAGCTTAAAATTCTTCAATTTTATAGATCATTCCATGTTTTTCTTCTATTATTGTTTTTTTTTTCTTATGGCACCAAGCTCTTCCTACTGGAAATTTTTGTTGTTGACAGTGATTAGCATTTTAACACTTCAATGCACTCACTATCAAATGCTGTTTGTCCCTGTACATTATTATATGAATAAACAAGGTGTATTTAATTTAATATCCATCAAACCTATCATTAAATTTTACAACACTAATGTAAGCACCAAACACAATGCATAGTTCTCAACAAATACTTTTTTGGTAGTATTTGTCACAGAACTGCATGGTAAAATTCATTTTAAGGAAATTATAATCAAAATTAAGTTTGTCAATCAATGTTTAAGTTCCTAGTTAAATAACCTTACGAATACTTTTCATCATGTTCTGGTTCACTACTCTGTCATCATTTCATTTGCAGTCTTCTCTCCTTGACATGCTGAATCATATAGAGTACAAGTCTTTTAGTTTCCTTAAAACTTTACTTAACGCATTATATGAACCACTTCTACACATATTTTGAATAAAAATTAATTTAAATTTAATTTCAAACAAAGAAAGAACTGAAAGTAATGCAAAATATAGGAAAAAAACTAACAATAAGCGAAATAACAGGAATCAAAAATGTAAACAAACATTAGCGATTGTCGAAAACACTGTTGCCAATCATCTACAACAAAATGGCTTGAAATAATTATAAATAAACTGTGGCTTGATAAGCAGAAAATTAAAATTAAGGTTTTAAAGCATTATTTTAGAGCAGTAATTCCTTAAAAAAGAATAAATCGTGTTCATCCGATATTAAATGTCACTACTTCCGGTTTCGTTTTCAACTACTACGCATTAGTAAAAAAACTATATCTTGAGTTCTACCACGCATAAAGTAAAAATAAAGACTGTTATGGAATCTTGAAAAGTAGGACTTTAATTTACAATCAAAAAAAAAAAAAAAAATCGAAATTTTCTTCAAAAAACGCTTTTTCAACCTAGTCGGATACCTTAACACATCCTTTTCATAATAATGTTACTTTTTTTTAGCTTTTATAGTTAAAACTTTAAAATGTATTCTTTAGAAATTTAATAATCATCAAATGTTTAAAACCCTTATTTAACTCACGCATATTTTGACATACATTTTTTATTCACAACTCAAAAAAATGATCAAGAAGAATTTTTCTAAATTTGAAAGTTTTGACTTTTTTTTATATGATGATAAATCAATTTTTTACGAATATAAAATAAGAACTTTAAGATAAATCCCGTTTTAGAAGTAAATTAATTATATTAATTAAGTTAATAAAACCTTTAGCATCTTAATTTTGTTCCATTTCATCCATTTATTCTGTCAATTTTGTCGTGCCTCAGAAAGAATTGCGAAAGTTATCAAGTGTGTTTCGTAATTTGGGATTTCTTTTTATTCAAACAGCTAAAATATGAATGTAATTTAAAGCTAAGTTAATTTTATTATTATATGCTTCTAAATGTCTTCATGTACTGCAGGTCTGAATTGTAGCAATCGATTTTGAGCGCATCATTTAAAATACTTTATTTCAAATTTTTCCTGCATAATATTCATATTATTTTACATGAGATATGCTAAGTTCAGAAACATTAATTTTTTTTAGAAATCAAATAAGCGTTTATGTGAAGGGGAAAAATTGTACTTTCTCGAATTTATTTTAGCAAAAGAATTTATTCATTACGATGAATGAATTCTAAAAATCTGCAAACGACTTTTTACGGATATGAAAATGTATTTTTAAAGATAATACAATATATACGGTGAAATTTAGTTTCCATTTTAACAGACGGTTTCTTCAAATCCCATTTCATTCTTGGAAGATTTGGAATATTGATTTCTTAGAGTAATATGGTAAAGGAGAATAAGGTTCGTGAATTTTTAAAATGAATTTTTGTATTATGTATCTTGTATTTTGTATTATGTATAAAAAAGAATTTTTTTTCTGTATCGTACTGAATCCCTTTCTTTAAAATATTTTTAATGTTTTCTCCACATATTCGTTTATTCCTTCTTCAGTAATAAAATATATTTAATAAAGTGAAGATTATTAAAGTTCTAAAAACTGTTTGATTTACAAAGAACATGTTTTTATTTAGATTTTTAAATATATAAACAATTTTAAATAATACCTTATAGAGTTAAATGAGTTGTAATTCTTTGATGTATATATATATATATATATATATATATATATATATATATATACATATATAATTAAGGAAAATCTATCACTTTTTTCTTAATTGATGTTTAGACAATATTTCAGCATTTTCTAAAACCATTATTTTATAGCCAATTTTCTAAAACGGTCGCTAAGTTCAAGGAATTATGGCTTAAGCTTCTCTTGATGACCAATGAAAGTTCTGTGTCTCTATAGAGTAGCATAGGGGTCGCCAAACTATTTTGATCATCGATCATCTCCTCCCCCAAAACGAGAAAAAAAATTAAAATTCTCTTATAGACCCCCTCTATAAAAAAGATAAAAGAAGAAAAAATTTATCTGTTTCTTAAATAAATTAAATCATTTAAGAAACAGTTAATTTCTTTTTATCTTTTGACTTTTAAAAAATCAAATTTTTATATAAATCAATGAGAAGGATGTGCTTGATCACTCTTGGCTGGATTAGCAATATTTGGTTCAAAATTTGTTAATTTCAGTCGTCTTACTTCGCCTAGGAGCCCTTTTTTTCTCTTCTTTGTTAGAATAGAATTAACAGGACTGAAGCCAGATTCAACCATACATAAGCTTAGGAATGCAATTAAAAAAGGGAAATGCCGTATTACAAGGTTTGGATAATTTTGCGCAATATTTATATTCGTACAAAATCCACTTACTGTTAAATTATTAAAAAGCATCTTTGCTTTAAGGTCAACTAATAATTCAATGTCTTCATCTTGCAATCGACTGTCGATATTTTCAACTCCAGCAGAATTTGGCGCTATAATCCATTCTGGGATCTTTTTAATACTCTCAAAACGTAATTTAAAATCATCGCTTAATTTTTGGACACGATTTGTATGTATTTGCAATTCCACGTCGGTTACATCCAATTGTCGTAAATTTCAAAAGTATTAAAAATCTTAAACAAGTTTAATTTCTCTTAACAAGTTTAATTTCTCTTAAACAAGTTTAGTTTCTCTTGAAAGCTTAAAATAATTGTTCGTCCTTGAATTAATGTAATATCTTTTGTTGGTGACGTGTTTGAATATCGTTGAATTTGCAAATACATCGGATGAATAAGACTTTTTTTTTTGTGATTTGTCACTTAAGACTGGATTAATTTCAATAAGAAATTCTGTCACTGTTTAAACAATTCAACAAATTTTTGTAAACATACACCTCCTGACAACTATCGTATTTCGGTGTGTAATAATAATTGGTTTGATAGTTAATCATTTACCCCGTAAGGCTTATCGAACAGTCACAAATACTTTGCTCTCCAGTTTGGACCATCTTGTAACAAAACGGAGCAAGAATAATTTCTTACAAGTCTGAGAATGAGAACCTATCACTAAACACGCATACTTCAAACGGTAAAATGAGTTAATTAATTGTTTTATTCCTTTGAGGGATGGTATATAAAATACATTAAATTTTTGTTAAAATTCATCCAATATGAATTAATAATATTAAAAGGACACAATACCAAGCGGTAAAATTAATTTTTATTTATTTCCTGATTTTGGTGATTTACGGATCTACTCTTACTTTTAATTTTACTTAAAGAACCTTATGATCGATTTTAATTAATTTTTAAGTATATATATATATATATGGATGGATGGATGGATATTAGCTCCCCGCCCCTCTGTGTGGGCGGCGGTATAAATTTTCGCCGCATAATTTGAAGTATGAAACGAATATTTTATGTATATTGTTTTGAGTAATTAGCAATATTTAAATAAAGTTTCAAATATGCAGATTGGTTAGCTGATGAAATTAAATTTTTCAATTCATTTCAGAAACATTTCTGTAAGGGATAAAACAAAAACTTGTTAGGAACTCTCATTAGATTCGAAGCAATAATTTTTAAGATCATTCTGTATGGTTGTGTCATCTAATTTAAGTAAATAACTCTATAAACTACCGTTTGAAGGTAAAAGTGTGGGTGAAAAATGTATTTTACTGAGAGTTTTTGGGTGCTAATTATGTGGTATAAGAATATACCACCGCCCCTGAAAGGGTTAATTTTAGTTTAGTTTATATTAACGTCGCACTAGAAGCAACACGAGGGTTATTGGTGACGGACCTCTTAATTTTGAAACACGGCCAAGTGACGAGGACGTTACCTGAGTTGGCACCCCCTCTTCTAACATCCACACCACGCCGTCGGGAGGGCTTTGGGCTCCGAACAGATTTAACGTGCATCAGCCCCGGCTACACGGCGGGTCTTTTGCGGCCAAGGATCGAACCCGCGACTGAACGAAAACCGCCGGCCGCTAATCCACGACCTTGACCACTAAGCTACCGCGGCCCCTCTGAAAGGGTTAAAACATATGCAGGCATGATAAATTAAATAAGCTAAAATATATTATAAAAACTTTACTCGCTATAAATGACATTCCAAACGAAAATTGTACATATTGCGTTGCTGTCCATAAATTTGCGATTGAATAGCGACCCCTAATTATACTATCTCGACCCCCGGGGGTCGATATAGACCACTTTGCCGATCCATGGAGTAGGGTATCAGAGAAGCGTCATAGCAGGTATGTAACTATACTTCAGAACGTAACAAATTAAATAAACTGTTGTAAGAATATGTAAAATTGTTAATTAGTTAATTTATATTGAAGAACAAAAACTTGTTTCTTATTTCCGCTAATTTATTCACCATCTTGTTAAGGATAATTAAAAATTAAGCTGTTGAAAAGTATGTTACTCTTGATAAGTCAATTTATATTAATGGACATGGAATGTATTTAATTCTTCTACTACTTTATCCAGCACCCTTTTGTGAATTTGTAATGTAATAAGAATAAATTAAAATGAAACAAAATAAAAGAGTATAATTGTTAAATTATTTTACACTGACGAAAAAAAAAAGTTTAACATTAATTTATTTAATTCTTCCGTTAATTTATTCAACTTCTTGCTAAGAATTTCTAATTAATGGTTAAGAATAATATATATATATATATATATATATATATATATATATATATATATATATATACATATACTAGCTGATACCCGCAAGCATTGCTGGACTGACGATAATATAATATTTTGGAAACTATACGTAAGATATCAAGAAAAATTTCAATTTTTAAAACGTTAATGATCATCTAAATTTAAAATTTTAAGAAATTGATTGTCTATAATAATGGTTATCCTCGACTTTCAAATATATGAGAAAAATAAAAAAAAATAGTGAAAAGTCACCCATATATATATATATATATATAATATGGATAAAATTCATTCCACCCTATACATATTACACCAAGTATTGCCAAAGATGCAACCTTTTGTCAGAATATTCATCCTGTGCTTAGCTTTCAAATGAAATACCCTCGCAATGGCATCGTGTCAATCATAAGATTTTTGTCCTTGCCTCAAGACATCATTGATTTCTGACCATGTAAGATTGCAATCCTTAAAAAAAGTCGTGTAAGTCGGGACGTCCAAAACTTCTTACGTATGTCATAGCCTCTTGAGTTATTTTATGCATGTAGCGAGGTCTTCCAGAAAGCGAAGATTGTCTTGCTAGTGAGCTACTCCGTAAGAAGTCGCCTTTTTAGAATTTTTCAAAATAATTACATTTTGGATAAGACTTCTGTAAAATCCGTTTTTAGTGAGCGTCCACATGCAAAATGAGTTACTATGCTAAATTTCAAGTCAATCAGTTGTATAGTCTTTGAGATCTCGTGATGAGTCAGTCAGTGGTATTTCGCTTATATATATGTCTGTCTGTGTGTATAAAGAAGTATCTTTCTAAAAATTTAGGATTTAATAAGGTTAATTAAAAATGAAACGAAAGAAAGGAGTTCAGTTGTTGAATTAATTTATATTGACAAAAATGCTAGTTTCCATATTGTTATATTGCTTTAGTTATTTCGTCTCATTGATCTTTAGAACTGGTTTAGTTTAGACAACTCCTATGTGCAAAACCTGAAAAACATACGTTCATTTATTATATTATTATCGTACATTAATTAATTGAAATATCATGTACATAAATTTTCTGGCCAATGAGATGGTCCTCTTCGAAACAGATTTGCCAAAGGTTTCATTGCTTTCATTGTTGCTTGGCTTTCGGTATATAATCATGAAACCAAGTTAAATCGATGGCGATGCACGGAGAAAAAAGAAATACTCAAAAATGAATATCTAGACGTACTCATTTTGAAATGAGTATGTTTGTATCATATTTCAGCGTATACCTTTATCGAATGTGAACATTACAAGTATTCAAAACCAAAAAAAAAAAAAATGGGAAATCAGCATTCTCAAAAAATTATTACAAATATAAGGACTATAAAAGTTCCTTTTATATACTAACTACGTATTTTACAAAGTGGGGTTCAAAAACAAATATGGTTTGCTTTAATATTTCGAACTATATTTCGTATTTACCACGCTACACGCGGTAGAATACATGAATATTAAAATGAGTATGTACGCATACTCATTTTCGCGTCTGTGTTTGTTTACATTTTTTTCTCAGTCACAACTACAGAAAGATTCTTTTATTTAAGATATAAAAATGTTGTTGAATTGTTATTGATCATGATTTTCTGATTTATGATTTGAAAATGATTTTCTGTGAGTAGTTATTTGTGCTTTACAGGTGTTTTTTTGTCTGTATTCACATCGTAATCGTAGCTTAGTGACTTCTTACTTTAATTTGCATTAAAATTATTATTTTCATACAAGTAAATATTTGTGTATGAAACTTATATTTTATAGAATAACATTACAGTATTCAAAAAGCAGCGTTGTTAAATTTTGAGCCATTTTGCTACATTTTTTTTTATCGATGACTATACAGCGATAATGCTCGACAAGAATTCGATTTTTTTTTTCACTTCATAAGTGTGTAAGGAAACTGTCTTTTTTTTTTTAATTCACAGAGAAATTATTATACATTTTTATCTTGTTTTAAGATATATATTTGTATGTAAGGTTTTACTATTTTCGAAGAATTGTACATCCGTATTTTGTTCCAATAATACTGTGTGGTAAACAAAAAAGTTAGAAATGATACATTCAGAATAAAATGTTGACAAAAATAATTTTTATTCCCGATTAATTTTATTATGAATTGAAGTAAATTTCAGATGCTTTATGACAGGAGTATATATTTCAGAATATATATTTTTTAAAGAATATGGTTTTAATTTAAACTCAAATTTAATGTATATTTTGGAATCGAATTTTCACAATCTAATCAGGCATCCTTCCTGTTATGTCTCATTGTTCATCATATTGTAAGTGATTGTCTTGTGTTTCATCAATATTGTCTCACATTTTTTAAGTAATCCAATTTAAACTCCTATGACTTGGGGTTAGAAACTACTACTTGTTTGTGTTGTAATTCAAAATTTGATTTTTATATAATTAAGGTTTATACACAGATATTTCATATCTTGGTTTATTTTTATAATGTGGCCCAAAATTATTGCAAAATTTTGAATAAATATTTGGTGCAGTATATTCAGATTTTATTTTATTCATGAACTCCAACCTTTATGCACACTGAATAAATAAAACAATCTCTTTTGTATTCGATACATGACACAAATACTATAGATATGTATAATTCATTATAAATTGTAAAAACACTTATAAATGTTCACCTTAGTACAGGGCCAAGCATATTATCTACACCTTTTATATGTTGATACTTATATTTTTATTTACACAATTTAACCACTTTATTCATGCATTTCTTTAAGTTAATATGCTTGTGCAGAGATGAATTACTTTGTAATTCATCTCGGTTCTGGTGTTGGTTGGAAGAAACACGAATGACATTTGCACGACAAGGCAACGTTACAGATTCTTAAACAGTTCTCAAGATTTATAGAATGTAAAATTTTCTATTTCCTCAAAATTCTGTTTTTTATCCCCAACTATATCATTCCTATTCAAATATAATTTTAAAAATTAACATTTTATACATATTTTTAAAATCAGATTATCACTAATATAAGTTTAGGTATGTGTCTTGTTGTTTACAATAGTTAAAATTTCTCTTCATTTATATTAAAACATATAAGTAAAAATTGTATTTGATTAATAAATATTACTTTGAGAAAAAGAATTTAATGCTAGCTAAATATATATTATTAAATTTAAAATTGTATATAGAATTTACATATTCACATATGTTTTTCTTAAATACTGTTGAAACCTATTCGAAACATTATAAACAACTTATGATTAAATTAATTTTGTTTGCAAAACACATTAAAAAACCCTTCAAGGTACAGAATTGCACCCGTTTAAATCATAAATTGTTATATAACTGTTACAGCTTTAATTATTTATCCTGATTAAATGAGAAAATAGTTTAATCCAATATTGCTTTATTTTTTAAACAAGCAGCCTAATAAATATAAAGTGTTTATATATAAAATATACTATAATTCAGAAGAGCGTAATTACACTTTAAGTATTCACATGTATTTTTCAGAGGGTTTAAAATAATTACAATACTAGAATAAATATTGAGGCCCTTATTTTTAACATGTCAGAATCAACTGATGATCTAATGATGAATAACAATATTAAAACATGAAATAATTTGAAATACAAAATAAGCTTAATCAAAACAAAAGACTGGAATAGTCGTTAGCAGCTCAAAAATACATCTGTTTAAGGCAGAAAATAATTTAAAGCTTATATTGGAAGTGTACAAACAAACGCCAGAAGCAAGTTTAAATAGGCTTACTGAGCAACATTTTAACTACACAATTAAACGAGCATAAGTCTATAGATGTATAAAACATACTCAGATTATTTCCTTTCGAATGTAAATAATTGAATAATGTGAGAATTGTATTGAATATATGAATTGAAATAAAACTGATGTACAAGATGTAAACAGCTTGCTCATAGAGAAATCCGATGCTAACTCATACCACATAGGTTTGTTTTGGTAGACATATATGTTGGTAAAATTATTAATTTTTCGCTATGTATGATTTATGACAAATTTAATTATATGCTGAATGTAATAAATATTCATCTTATTTTGGCACATTATTTAAAAAATATTGTGTTGCAAGTTTTACGTATTTACTTAGACACCTAATAAGTCATACTATTTGATTCATTCAGATCAAAAATGAACTCAATTTTAAGCAACACCAAAACATTATGGCAGTGGCTGTTGCAGTAGAACATAATATAGGTCAAAACAAAATTGAAAAAGTTTATGTATATCATGACACACATATTTTTACAACGTTTTTCTGAATTTCACTTGGTGTGTGTGTGTGTGTGTCATCAAATTTTTGATCGTTAATTTAACCAACTTCTCATCAAGCTAGAGCTTTGAAATTTTGGCAATCGTTCGTACTCGCCTAACAATGCAATATTTAGACGTTTGCGACAAGTTTTAACTAATATTTCAATAGTTTTAATAAGTCAAAATATTCTTACCCCTCGGGACATTTAGGATTGAGGAAAAAATTCCTTTCCCCCTCTGGGAGCACCGGGCACTCCCACGCAGCATGCGGTATCGTAAACCTTTTGTACTCACAAAGGGGAAATACTATCTCCCCTTTACTATCTACGAGATAGTAAGGGTTGCTGACTTTTAGTCAGTAATCATTCGCAAGAAAGAAAGTTTCCAATATTTGGCGCCATGTCTTATCACAATAATTTTTTCTGAATTCTGGTTCCCATTCTTTTTTTAATAGAATGACTTACAAACTTTCAAATGCATGTTTTGATTTTATGAGTATTATGAATTTCTTAACACTCTCACAAATGTCTCTTTTTAAGTGAAATTTAAAGTTAAAAATAACTAACAGTTTTAACTAATATTTCAATAAATTTCTCTAATAAACTTTGCCACCATATAAAAACGTTGGTTTTTATATCGAATTATTTTATAATAAAAAATATCAATTGTCATAAGGAGACAAGCTCTATCCGAGTAAATTTTAATCCATTAACATCAATTAAAAATAACACGTGTTTAGAAAAAAAAAAAAAAAAAAACATGTATTGTTTCATAATGCATCTATGATATATATCCAATACTTACCGTGTGAGTGTGATAACATTAGATTCATCACGTACTTTCAAGAACTGGCAACAAAGGGAAAAATTTCTGATTTATTGAGAAATTTCATTACTTGTTTTATATCACCAATCAGAAGTACACATGAGGGCTATTGGTGACTGACCTTGTAATTTTGAATCGCGGTCAAGTGACGGAGACGTTGCCTTAGCTAGCACCTCCCTCTCCTAACATCCACACTGCCAATGGAGAACTTGCCTCTAGCATGGGTTTAACGAAACTTACATCGATCAATAACTCCCGAGCATGCATTGAAAACAACATTTTTGCCGAGAATTTTTCAATTAATCAACACCTTTACTAGTAATCACCGTTTAGGATGATACAATCGTTCAACGACTTTTCCACGATCTTTTTTTTTTTCCCCCTTTTTTAGTTTTTCGATGAAATCTTTTTGTTCGAGTAAATGTAATAAAACAGCTTTCTGAGATCATCGACTCGTTGCTGTTTTTGTTCCATCAGCTATCTCGCACCATTGCAAAAACCTTCACTTCCTTCAAAACCTTTTTCCTGGTCCGGATCGTTAAAATTTTGACACGTTTCAAGTAAAGGTTAGAACTCTAGAAAGACCTGGTTAT
>BMAW01100551.1:754487-779009 GCA_019974015.1 Nephila pilipes | reverse complement strand
AAGGTTAGAACTCTAGAAAGACCTGGTTATTGGTTTACTACGAGCGCCATCTCTGGGTTAGTCTCGGGAGTTATTGATCGATGTGTTATATGAGACCTGGTTATACGGCAGGTCTTTTGTGGCATGAAGGTTCGAACTCACGACTCAACGAAACCCGAGTCTGCGACCATTAGGCTACCATGGCTACGATTTACTAAGAAACACAGCAATTACGATTTAATTTGGGTACATAATTCTAAACTCAATAGAATGTTAAAAGTAGTGTGAGAATACGGTAAATCTCATCACCAAAGCTTCGGATTTCAAAGGAATTTAAATGACATCACTAATTGCTAAGGCATGTTGTAAAATAATTTCAAGGGAGGGTTCAGTCTGAGAGTATTAAGACTTTATTTAGAATATCTTGTAAATAAATCCATTTTGAAGCAATCGGTCAGTTCCTAGTGGACTATGTTATCCGCCTACAGCTTTTTAAGGCTATTATTTTGGCCATGCTATGAGGACTAAGTTACTTAAGGATCATAATGATCTATAAAAGGCTTAAAATGTTGTATATTATTTAGATTTTGTTTAGGATTAAGGTTTAATGATAACCAGGTATTCGGTGAAAAATTAACCCGCGGATCTTTGAAATCAATTTTGTACGTAATAAAATAGCAATTTATTTCATTTTGTCGTTTATTACATTGCGCAAAATGGTATAATGAGTATACGAAATGGTAATGAGATACAAAAACAAATAATACAAAATAAATAATAATATACATAAATAGACTGCTTAATATGTAAACAGTATTTTTACTGAAATTTTAGCTACATTATATTTTAAAAAGTTAAAAGATTTTTATAAGATATCTTAAATCAAAACATCACAGAAATATTTTCTGTTATTTCGATAAAACTTAAAAATATCTAGTAATATTATTCAGAAAAGTCAAATAAGATACTTTGCAGAAGGAGGTTATAGATCAGGTTTCATCCAAAATCTTTTGAATAAGGTTCAAAATTACGAGTGCCCTCGTGTTCCTAAGTGCGACGTTAATAATCAATCAACCAATATCGTTCTACATTACACATGAAACTTTCTTTTAAAATCGAATATTTTATATTCCTCCTCATATCTCGCTAAAAGTGTAAAATGTTCGATTGGGTACTTCTACGCAAGCAAATTCATTCAGAAACGTTGAAAATAGCGTACTAAGAAAAAAATAGGCTAAAATTGCGAAATCTTGCAAAAAAAAAGTTTATTGACGTCTATTCGTTATTGAAATTAGTATTACGACGGACCAGTCCTTTTTGGACAAATTTTTTATTGAAACTTAACAATAAAAATTAATGGTACAATCATAAGTACAGTTATTGTGGGTGTCAACGCGACAGTAGTTACCCACGTCCGTTATTGTTGAAAGTCGTTCAGCTTCTCTTACAATTATTGTGGGTGTCAGTGCGACAGTAGCTACCCACGTCCGTTATTGCTTCTGCTTAGTTTTAACAGAGGACCGGTAGGCGGCGCGCACATGCGTCAACACTCCCATTTTTTTTTAACCTTGAGTTAGTATTTATCAAAATCCATTTATTATCTCTATTTAGGTTTTAAAACGTTTTTTTTTATTACTCTTCAAATATATCTTACTTTTTTGCCTGATACTAGTAAATTCAAAATTAGAACTTTTTAGATTCTTTTAATATTCTTAGCATTCATATTAAAAAAAGTTTACATCGTTTATTAATTTCGCGCTTAGAAGTAATATAAGGGTTATGGACCATAAGCTTTAAAAAAGCGGTGAAGCGACGGGAATGTCGTGTGAACAGATATGTAACTGTCCTATCTTCCCCCACCTGCTAACTTGAGAACTTTGAGCCTCAGTCCGATTGAATTATCATCAGCCCTGCTATGAGATGGGATCTTTAAAAGTATCAAGAATCGAAATCACGACTTGATTAAAACAATACCGGTCAAGAGCTTGCGACTTTCGCCACTCGGTTACTGCGGCTGCTGAAGTAGGTCGAAACACATTAATTGTTAGGTATCATGTAGAAAGAAGTCTAGTATTTGGCTTAATTTTAGAATAAAAACTAATATATTATAATACATTATTATATTATAAGAAAATATCAAGAATATTATTATATTACGATTGTATGAGAAATATGTATTATTATTATTTTATTAATATTTTTTATTTAAATATTATTTCTAATATTTTATTATTTAAGAAATATTTTTAGTTATAGTATTTTTTTTAAAAGAAGAAGATATATTTTCTTCCTCTCGTTAAGGAAAATAAATGCAATTTTTACATACAAAGAAATTTTAAAGTTTTCTTTTTCCTTACAATTTTCTATTCTTCAAATGATAAGAATTATTTTTATAATTATTTTTTATCTTCGATTGAACATCAGTGCTAAATGTCCAAATACGTTTAAGCTTTGAATCAATGAATTTTCTCCCTTTCATTGTCTCACCATCCATGTTTAAGCCCAAATAATCGTCAACGAGAGATACCTTTTAGAAACTCTGGCGTAATCCGTAAATTGCCTGGCTTGGCGAAACATGGTTAACAATTAGTCTTTGAGTGTTTGAGATGTCCATTTGAAACCGGCCTCTTGTCTAGAAATCTGCACTTAAAGCCGAAGTAAACAGGTTTAGAGCCCTTACTCCCACGCGAATTATGTATACTGTTCCTCAGAAACTAATGTCTTTAGTTAAATGACTTTTGATTCTGGAATCAATGAAAGTAGAACGAGAGTTGTAAATGAAACAGAAATTGCTTTGTTAGACTCCGAAACGGAAGCTTTTCTTTCGTTGGCAGTTTCCTGACAGTATTAGTTATTTGAGGGGGATTCGTTTTAACTAACTAATACAAGAGGTTAACTGAAAAAATATAAAAAAATATTTTTTATAATTTAATCTTTATTCGCGAGAATTAAGGAAATGTCAGCGATATTAAAAAAATACTTAAATAAGCTTTCGTTTAACTAACATCTGGGGTTTGACTTAATGTCTACGCTTCCAGCTCCTTTGCAACCAAATGAAATCTAATTACACAAATTAGGTAAGCGTTAAAAGTATAGTAAATAGACGTAAAAGAATGCGAAATGCGAATGAGAAAGTAAAATGAGATTGTGATTGTGGTAGAGAAAGATTGTGATAGTAAAAATATAGTACGTAAAGAATGAGATTGTGGTAGTAAAAATATAGTACGAGTGAGAAGTAATTGAAAAGTGAGAGGGTCTGTGTCTATTTTACTTACGTGTTTAAATGTTCTAGAAGGAACTAAGATCCAACGCGGACTGATCATAGCTACTACTACAAGATTAGCTCACATCCGGGTATCAGTAACCTTTGATGGAGAAGTGGTGAGTATCGCATTCAGAACGAGTGCAGAGCATTCCTTTTTTCAGAGCCATAATAAATAATGCTTTAAAGATTAATTGGACTAATTGTTATTCTGTGTCTATTTTAGTTAGTATAAATAGGCTTAGAATTAAGTTAAGAGACTTTAGATTTGTGATTAGATTAGTATTTAAGAGGACAGATGAATCAGGTAAAAAAGATACGCCTCATACTTTGCAATTTTGAACCTTCGTGAAGAGACGAGAAATCTATCTGAGCTAGTAACCCACTCTTCTAATTTCCACAACATCCCAACGTGAGGAGTTAAAGACACTTCAGATTAAGTGTGAATACGTTTCACTACATGAAAAGTCTTTAGAGGCATCAGGATTGGAACCAATGATTTGACTGACACATTTGCAGCCATAACCACTCGGTTACTGCCGCCTTACGTCTTGATAAGTAAAACTCAAATAAAAAAACCTTAACTTGAGGTAAATAGAATAACTGAACAGAGAAACAAACGAAATAGGGTAATAACAACAAGAAAGGCAAGATATATTAGATCTAGTTAAATGGTTCCCGAATTTAGATATTGACTTTAATTAGCGGCACTTCATTTTAAATATGACAAGCAATTACTGTAGGGTTGGCGCCTTATCCTCAGTGAGAATAGAGCACTTTAAAACATCCATTGTTTCTGGTGATGCGTCCCAAGAACTTCCTTATACATATTGAAAAGTATTCAGTACTTAAAGAAGTAAACGCAAAGAGTATTTTTAATAAAATTTTACTTTACAACAGAAACTCGATAAGATTATAATAGCCGCTCTGACATAGAATAACTGCTTACACTTTGCATCAATTTCTATACTCTAATTGCTTCCAGAGCTTTCCATATTCTAACTGTTCGCAAAATTCCAATTTTAGCTTTCCTATCTATATATATATAAGCGAAATACCACTGACTGACTCATCACGATATCTCTAAAACTATACAACCGATTGACTTGAAATTTGGTACAGTTACTCATTTTGCGATGTAGACGCTCACTAAGAACGGATTTTACGGAATTCTAATCCAAAATGTAATTTTCATCCATTAATCTTTTTTTTATCCATTGCTTATGTCATTTTTGGCGACTTTATCGCTAAAAATGACATGACCGACGCCAAACGGAATATATATTTTTTTATATGTATACTGTGTATTGCTACCAATTAAGTTTAATTGGCGAGATTTGAGCGTGCGAAATGGAAAATACCAAATAATTTAATATTGATGCGCTGATGGAGGATGGATTTATCACCAAATCCACCGCCACCACAATATCTTCCACCGCCAAGTCAAAGCATTTCAATGACCTTGCATTGTGAATTTTAAAAAGCTATACTATGGTAACCCCAGTTAACTTCCGCCCGCTTTGCTCAGCAATAATTTTTATTGTTGTGGAACCTAGACATAAGTTTTAAATTCATGAGAAAAGTATTTTATTATTAATAATGATTGATAAATTACATTTGTAAATCTAAATGCAATCTTACGAAGATATTGAAGTTGGCTTTTAGCAAATGAATAATAATGGTATGTTATTCATGTCATTGATAAAAAAAAAATAAGTAGCTGTCAAAATATTTATTTTGATGTACGCATTAACTGTAACCTAACGTAAACATTATGCAAAAGTTTTGTTTTTGTATTCTGGCAATTTTTAGTTTTTGGTTTCTAGGAAATAAACGTTTTTGTTTTTTTAAAATGGTTGGATATTTTACTGTTTTCAGAATACAGAATTATTTTTAATGATATGATTTTTTAAGAGCAATTCTGTCTATTCAAATGCAGTTTTAGATATGCTGCTAGCGTAAGAGTTATCCCTTTGTAAAACCCTTTGTAAAAAGGATAACGCAATATGGGTGACTTTTTGCTAAAAATTTTTTATTATACTTTATCTTTTTGTAAGTATTTTTTGTTAAATAATTTGATTTTAAAAAAATAATTATATTTTTTAACTTGAAATGTATTTCATTGTAGGTTAATACAAATTGATTTTTCATATTTACTTTTCAGTTATAGTTTTTTATAATGGATGTTGAATATATTTGGATAGATGGAATACCTACTCCTTTCAAAGTTTTTAAAATTCTTGGCGACGAAGCATGTTTATTTTCGTCTCTGTCTTTGCTGGTGTTCGGTGACATATCGATGGCGTATAAAATGAGAAATATTATCGTTTCTCACATGTTTAACAACTGGTATCGGTTAAAATGCTACACTCAAATGCTATCTGGCGCTCCTTATAATACTAACGATTTATATTTTACCGAAAGATGTAAACCAAACACGTATGGATCTGTTTGCGAAATTATGGCGGTGGCAGAGCTATTTCCCTATCAGTTCGAAGTGTATCAAGGCTATAGCTTCTGTTGGTGAAACAATCCAGAGGGAATAAAAGATTACGTTTTACGGGAAACTATAATCATGGACATTTTGATGTTTATATTGAAATAGTTGGATTAATAAATAGAAGTAAAGTTAATCTTGGTGATGATAATGTGAAACAAAATGAAGAAAATGTGTCATCTTTAGTGTTTCAGCCTCAAGAAAATGTATCTATGCTACTTTCAAAGACTCAATCAATATCTAACACTAATTTATGAAGTTCAAGTGAATCGATTATTAATGATATAATATATCTTCAATTAAATAAAGGTAAAAAAAAAAGAGGAAAATATTCACAAATTCAATTAGATATGAACAAGTAAGACACGCTGCTGAAAGTATACTCAAAGTCATCTTGAAATACATAGAGAAGCTGCTTCAAAATATACTAAAAGCCATCCTGAAGTACATAGAGCAGCAGTACGAAAATACTTTTCTAATAACCCCCCTGTGAACCAGGCAGCTGTAATTAAATGCAATGAAAAAAGATCAAAAGTTAAATTAGTGCCTTGGACTTCTAAACCTTTGGTTTTAAATATATATAACAGATATTGACTATTCAAATGATAAAATTGCCAGTATCGGAAAAAGTTTGTCCTTTTTGTAGTGCCGTGCTTTAAAATTGATAGAAGAACTTCCAGGAATGTGCTGCAGCGGTGATCAAGTCCAAATTCCTGCTATTAGATCCTATCCTGAACCTTTGAATAGTCTTCTTAACCATAAGGATCACCTTTCAGAACATTTTCTTTCTATAATTATTTTGAACCACGGTCAAGTGACGAGGACGACAACTGAGCTGGCACCCCCCTCTCCTAACATCCACACCACACCACGGGAGGGCTTTGGACCCCAACAGATTTAACGTGCATCAGCCTCGGCTACACGGCGGGTCTTTGGCGGCCAAGGATCGAACCCGCGACTGAACGAAAACCGCCGGCCACGAATCCGAAACCTTTCCCACTAGGCTACCTAAAGATTGGTACGTCAATAATGTTGTTGCGTAATTTAAATCCTCCTAAATTATGTAACAGCACCAGACTCAAAGCGAAAACTCTAAAAAAAAAACGTTATAGAAGAGATTTTTTTTACAGGAAAGTATGAGGGTGAAAATATATTCATTCCAAGAATACCATTAATTCCATCAGATTATCATTTTGAATTTAAGCGTTTGCAGTTTCCAGTTAGACTTTGCTTTGCGATGACTATCAATAAAGCACAAGGGCAGAGTTTAAAATTAGCTGGGGTAGATTTACAAAGTGTCTGTTATTCACATAGTCAGTTTTACATGGCATGATCAAAAGTTAGTTCACGTGAAAATCTAATCAACCGTCAACCAGAAAAACGAACGATGAATGTTGTCTACAGAGATGTTTTAGAAATGTAGGCATATTATTTCATATTTTCTAATATTTAACTATTTCTAAAATTACAATAAGATAAAATAATAATGAATGTAATAATTAAGATAAATAAATTGATATAATAAAAAATAAAAATGTAGTTGTCACTCTCAAAAACTGCCATGCATTCAAAATAAAGACAATAGAAATGTAATACACAAAAAAAAATTGTTTCAACAGGTTTAAAAAATAAAAAAATATATAAAAAATGTATTTTTATTTTTATGTTGGCAATTTTTACATGGTTTTGGTCTACTGGAGACCCGCCATGTAGAATAATGGGAACACATCGCACTACACAGTACCTCATCGGTGATGCGGAATTCTGTTCAACGACAGATTTACGGACTAAATTACATTTTCATTGATAAACTATTAACACTTAAATACTTTTTTCATATTTTTGAAAGTCGTGGATAACCATTATTACAGACAATGAATTTCTAAAATTTTTAAATTCAGATTATAATTAAATTGAAAAATTTCTTGATATTTTACGTATAGGTTCCAAAATATAATATTATCGTCTGCCCAGCGAAGCGGGCGGGTATCAGCTAGTCTATATATATATATAAGCGAAATACCACTGACTGACTCATCACGATATCTCTAAAACTATACAACCGATTGACTTGAAATTTGGTACAGTTACTCATTTTGCGATGTAGACGCTCACTAAGAACGGATTTTACGGAATTCTAATCCAAAATGTAATTTTCATCCGTTAATCTTTTCTTATCCATTGGTTATGTAATTTTTGGCGACTTTATCGCTAAAAATGACATGACCGACGCCAAACAGAATATATATTTTTTATATGTATACTGTGCATTGCTACCAATTAAGTTTAATTGGCGAGATTTGCGCGTGCGAAATGGAAAATAACAAATAATTTAATATTGATGTGCTGATGGAGGATGGATTTATCACTAAATATCTTCCACCGCCAAGTCGAAGCATTTCAATGACCTTGCATTGTGAATTTTAAAAAGCTATACTATGGTACCCCCAGCTGACTTCCGACAGCTTTGCTAAGCAAACGATAATTTTTATTATTGTGGAACCTAGACGTAAGTTTTAAATTCATGAGAAAAGTATTTTATTATTAATAATGATTGATAAATTACATTTGTAAATCTAAACGCAATCTTACCAAGTTATTGAAGTTGGCTTTTAGCAAATGAATAACAATGGTATGTTATTCATGTCATTAATAAAATAATAAGTAGCTGTCAAAATATTTATTTTGATGTACGCATTAACTGTAACCTAATGTAAACATTATGCAAAAGTTTTGTTTTTGTATTTTGGCAATTTTTAGTTTTTGGTTTCTAGGAAATAAACGTTTTTGTTTTTTTAAAATGGCTGGATATTTTATCGTTTTCAGAATACAAAATTATTTTTAATGATATGATTTTTTAAGAGTTATTCTGTCTATTCAAATGCGGTTTTAGATATGCTGCTAGCGTAAGAGTTATGCCTTTGTAAAAAGGATAACGCAATACGGGTGACTTTTTGCTAATTTTTTTTTTATTATACTTTATCTTTTTGTAAGTATTTTTTGTTGAATTTTTAAATAATTTGATTTTAAAAAATTAATTATATTTTTTAACTTGAAAAGTATTTCATTGTAGGTTAATACAAATTGATTTTTCATATTTACTTTTCAGTTATAGTTTTTAATAATGGATGTTGAATATATTTGGATAGATGGAATACCTACTCCTTTCAAAGTTTTTAAAATTCTTGGCGACGGAGCATGTTTATTTTCTTCTCTGTCTTTGCTGGTGTTCGGTGACATATCGATGGCGTATAAAATGAGAAATATTATCGTTTCTCACGTGTTTAACAACTGGTATCGGTTTAAATGCTACACTCAAATGCTATCTGGCGCTCTTTATAATACTAACGATTTATACTT
Source organism: Nephila pilipes (assembly GCA_019974015.1). Taxonomy (NCBI): domain Eukaryota; kingdom Metazoa; phylum Arthropoda; class Arachnida; order Araneae; family Nephilidae; genus Nephila; species Nephila pilipes. The sequence goes on along the minus strand of BMAW01100551.1, from coordinate 769,911 downwards.
AACCGAAATGTGTAAACCAAACACGTATGGATCTATTTGCGAAATTATAGCGGTTGCAGAGCTATTTCCCTATCAGTTCGATGTGTATCAAGGCGTCTGCCTTATAGCTTCTGTTGGTGAAATAATTCAGAGAAAAAAAAAAAAGATTACGTTTTACGGGAAACTTTAATAGTGGACATTTTGATGTTTATATTGAAATAGTTGGATTAACGAATAGAACTAAAGTTAATCTTGGTGATGATAATGTGAAACAAAATGAAGAAAATGTGTCATCCTTAGTGTTTCAGCCTCAAGAAAATGTATCTATGTTACTTTCAAAGACTCAATCAATATCTAACATTAATTTATCAAGTTCAAGTGAATCGATTATTAATGACGTAATATTTCTTCAATTAAATAAAGGTAAAAAAAAGAGGAAAAATATTCACAAATTCAATTAGATATGAACAAGTAAAACACGCTGCTGAAAGTATACTCAAAGTCATCTTGAAATACATAGAGAAGCTGCTTCAAAATATATTTAAAGCCATCCTGAAATACATAGAGCAGCTGTATGAAAATACTTTTCTAATAACCCCCCTGTGAATCAGGCAGCTGTAATTAAATGCAATGAAAAAAGATCAAAAGTTAAATTAGTGCCTTGGACTTCTAAAGCTTTGGTTTTAAATATATATAACAGATATTGACTATTCAAATGATAAAATTGCCAGTATCGGAAATCGTTTGTCCTGTTCGAGGTGCCGTGCTTTAAAATGGATAGAAGAACCTCCAGGAATGTGCTGCAGCAGTGATCAAGTCCAAATTCCTGCTATTAGATCCTACCCTGAACCTTTGAATAGTCTTCTTAACCATAAGGATCAGCTTTCAGAACATTCTCTTTCTATAATTATTTTGAACCACGGTCAAGTGACGAGGACGACAACTCAGCTGGCACCCCCCTCTCCTAACATCCACACCACACTAACGGGAGGACTTTGGACCCCGACAGATTTAATTAAGCACCAGCCCCGGCTACACGGCGGGTCTTTGGTGGCCAAGGATCGAACCCGCGACTGAACGAAAACCGCCGGCCACGTATCCGAAACCTTGCCCACTAGGCTACCTAAAGATTGGTACGTCAATAATGTTGTTGCGTAATTTAAATCCTCCTAAATTATGTAACGGCATCAGACTCAAAGTGAAAACTCAAAGAAAAAACGTTATAGAAGCGACTATTTTTACAGGAAAGTATGAGGGTGAAAATATATTCATTCCAAGAATACCATTAATTCCATCAGATTATCATTTTAAATTTAAGCGTTTGCAGTTTCCAGGTAGACTTTGCTGTGCGATGACTATCAATAAAGCACAAGGGCAGAGTTTAAAATTAGCTGGTGTAGATTTACAAAGTGTCTGTTTTTCACATGGTCAATTTTATATGGCATGTTCAAGAGTTAGTTCACGTGAAAATCTAATCAACCTTCAACCAGAAAAACGAACGAAGAATGTTGTCTACGGAGATGTTTTGGAAATGTAGGCATATTATTTCATATTTTTCTAATATTTAACTATTTCTAAAATAAGAATAAGATAAAATAATAATGAATGTAATAATTAAGATAAATAAATTGATATAATAAAAAATAAAAATGTAGTTGTCACCTCAAAAATTGCCATGCATTCAAAATAAAGACAATAGAAATGTAATACACAAAAAAATTGTTTCAACAGGTTTAAAAAATAAAAAAATATATATAAAAATGTATTTTTATTTTTATGTTGGCAATTTTTACATGGTTTTGGCCTACTGGGGATCCGCCATGTAGAATAATGGGAACACATCGCACTACACAGTACCTCATCGGTGATGCGGAATTCTGTTCAACGACAGATTTACGGACTAAATTACATTTTCATTGATGAACTATTAACACTTAAATACTTTTCTCATATGTTTGAAAGTCGTGGATAACCATTATTACAAACAATCCATTTCTAAAATTTTTAAATTCAGATTATGATTAAATTGAAAAATTTCTTGATATTTTACGTATAGATTCCAAAATATAATATTATCGTCTGCCCAGCGAAGTGGGCGGGTATCAGCTAGTTACCATTATAAACTCCATAGGGAAAAAAATCGTCTGCGCCTTTACACGTGCTATTGTTCGTGTTGATTTTAAAATTACAAAATATCTAATTTTTTATCAACTAAAATATACGCAGTAACGCATACTCAGCAATAAACTAAGCTAGAAAATGCAGTTTATTTCAGTTCATTAGGTGTTTGCATAACAAACTTCTGGAATGCAACGTGGGATGACTGGTAGAAATCATACCTTAGAGCAGATTAAAATCATTTAACAGGTGAAAGTATTAAAATTGAAAAATAAACTTTTAAATGCATCATTTTCTTGGATATAAAGAATTTATATATATATATATATATATATATATATATATATATATATATATATATATATATAATTAGCACAGTTCGATGCACGAAATCGAAGGCATTATTTTAGACACTTCATTGCAAAAGGATAGTATTTGTATGATGTGCTGTTAATAGTAGCCTTTTCATTTATCATTAGTTGTCGTTTTATCGTATGTTTGGAACAAAAATATTTTTTTCATTAATTTCATTAAAATATTTATCATAACTTATTATCATGAGTTATCATGCTATTTTTTTTATATCCTTTAAAACTTCGTTAGAAATTTAGTGTACTCTTTAAATTGTTAACTACAGATTTTGTTTAAATGCTCATTTAGTCTTCTAAGCTACTAAAATTGAATTATAATCACGCAGAATAAGCAAATGCAGGACCATAGCCTCTATATAGAAACATGTATTAATTTGGGTTGTTTTCATGTTAGTAAACATGCAATATGTGTATTGCAAATAATGTGGTAAAAGGCGGCATGCTACTTATCTCTTCATTTAACTTGAAGTTCAAATTAACCTTATTTATCCTTCTATTATGGCAAAAAATATGTATTATTTCTTTATATATATATATATGTACTATTATAAGTTTCATTTTATTATATTTTTCTTGAATCCAATTTGTTATCCCAAATTATTCATATCTTTCAGTCAACTATTATAAAAAAGAATTTCTAAAACCTTTTGAAATTTTAAGAATCTGTCGAGACTTATACTTAACCCTTAGAAATTTAAAATTATTATATTCCTTATGAAGATTATAAAAAAAATTTACTCATTTTAATTTTGCAATGACATCAGGTTCTTTTTTTTTTTGCATGTTGGATATAATTGATCAATATACTCAATATACTATGTATAATATATAATCAATATACTATGTATAATATATAATCAATATACTATGTATAATATATGCTCAATATACTTTATATATAATATATACTCAATATACTATATATAAATATATTCAACTTCATGCTATAAATTATTAAAAATCATGAACAGTTAAGTTGAGATTTATCAAATATCTTTAACAAAGAACCTAAAGGTACCCATAAAACTTTTAAATGCACACTTTCTTTTTCATGAATTTTTGTTAGTTATACTTTATCTTGTATTATATTTGTAGTAAAGTAATACCTCTTTTAAGAAATTCACATTTTGCTCTCCCTCGGAAGAAATAGTAAATTTCTTCCCCATATATAGATGGCGCTTTCACTATTATCATTTTATTATTCTGAAGTTCAACTGTAAAAAAATAGGATAATTTTAAATGAAGATATAATTGAAAAAAAATTCTGTATGGTCAATTACATAATAAAAATTAGAAAGAAGTTCGAAATATTCTTCAAGTAATTAATGAGCACCGTTAACGAAAAGAAAGAAAATCTCGGAGATCGAAAGGACCTTTAAATACAAAAAATTACGTATTGTTAATTAACTTAAACTGAAATGAAGGAGCTATTTTTTTTTTTTTCTGGACGTAGTAAAAAAATGTCATATTTTATTTTTTTCTTTTATTATGAGATCACTTTAAATGAATTTAAAAGGAAAAATTGATGATATTGAAAACCGAATTTGAGGATTCCAGTTATAATAATTACTGTGAAACCATTATTTGTTACTTTTCGAATGAATACATTTTATTTTGTATCAGTATCTTACATGTTTGAAAAGAAATAAATAAAAGATTTAAAAAAAAAAAAAACTCTAGAATGCTTGCTTCATTTTTAAAATTCAGTTTTATTTTCATTTAGACTTTACAAAGGCATCTTTAATACTCCGGATAACTCATTCACTGAGTAACTTAATTCGAAATTTAGATTTAGAACCGATGATACGAATAAATTACATTTCGAAACAAGTTATTTGCAAATTTATAGTTTAAAAAATTTTTCTGGTGAATTTAACTTTCTAATCTTTAGTGATAAAATGTGACAAAAGTAAGAATAGAATATCAATAAAAAATTTATTTTTCAAATTGTTTTTCATTGCTCAAGTTAATTTATATGAATAGAAATGTGTATGAAATTATGTAAAATATGTTCAAAAATTATTTTGACGGAAGGAAATATCAGGAAAAAATAGCTTCAAGGTAATAATCTAACATTTAGCAATAATAAATAGCTTGATTGTTAACGTATAATAGCTTGATTTTTCTTAATAATAGCTTAACTGTTTCTTAATATTTCTAAAAATGAATTATTATTTTGAATAAAAAAAAACTAGAATAAAAACACTTTTATTTCTACAATGCAGAAACACTCAAGTTTCGCGAAGCACACATATTTCTGAAAGGTCTTTTAATTTACATCGGCATAAAACCATACTACAACCACAAATAACTATAATTATCAAGTATTTCATTTTTAACCCATTCAACTTTTCAATTACTTTGTTTTTATATTTACTTGACGATATTGTGTTAAAATAAAGAAGTTTATCATTTGATAGGACAAAATGTTATTTAAAATTAGTTCCACCATGACGATAACTTTTTTTTTTATTTGTCATCCGATTTTCACAATTCTTGTTGTACCCTACATTTGTGTTCTATGATAAGCACTATTCACTTTTTGAATATTGTACTCATCATCTTTTACGCGCGAACCCGTGACGGCGAAACTGTTGCAGAAGAATTCGGGTAGTTGTTGTAGCTATGAGTCTTCAGTGGCAGGTTTCGCCTCATAATTCGGAACAAAAATCTTTCATCCTTGGGAAGAGATGAAAATTGCGTGGCGCCTCGCTGCTCATTTCTCTTGTAGGTCGCCTTTTTCACTTTTCATCACATAAATGATACCTGGAAACATTTCGTAGAAAAAATACGTCGCTTCCAAGTACAATAATAACTGTGAAACAAATACAAATTTGGGGCCCAAAAGGCATTTGGTTTCAATCAAGCGCCTTATTATTTCTATTTTAAAAATATACATATCGTGTGCGTCAACACCACATTTCAAATTCAATTCTGACAAAATTCAATTAAATTGTACAATAAATTCTGAGTAATTGAATTCTACACTAATAAGTTTTTTTTTAAAAAAAGAAGCAGAAAAAAAATTTACATATATACTAAGGGACTGCTGTGAATCTTATTTACAAAAAAAATGTAGCGAAAATTACACGTTCACTTTTTAAAATCATTTCTAAAACAGAAACTAAATATTTTTGACAGTTCTTTTAATAAACCAATTTTCGGCTCACCCTCGAGGCTGGATGTTATTGACAGGTAATTAAAATAAGAAGAAAACAACACTTCAGAAGCGAAAGAAGCTTCTGCATTTTCTCGCGGATATTTCTTCCTCTAATATGTATTAGAAGAGGGAAGTAAAAAAAAAAAAAAAACGTATGCTCTCTCATGAAGGCGTGATTTGGAAAGTGTCGTCTCTGTATTAAAACCAAAATGGGTGTTTTTTACTAGCGGATGTTTTGATTTAATTATTTCACGGCTCAAATCTATTTTTACGTGGCTATTTGTCTGGATCTTATACATTACAGTCAAAATGTGTTGAGCAAGATGAATTTTACACAGATGTTTGGTCTTCTTTATTACAACATTTTTTTTTAAAAATGAAGTTGAACATTAATATTATTTATGAAACAGTGAACACAATTTAGATCAGTACACATAATGGTATTGTAAAAACATTAGTTCTAGTAAGAAAACTTATAAAATATTAAGTTATTTAACTATAAATGTTATATATATATATATACATATATAATTTGAATAATCTATTACTTAATTAAATTAATAATTAATTAATAACTTTAATAAATTAATTAATCGTATAGTTAATCAAAACGTTTATGATAGGAATTCTGACATGGTTTAAAGTTCAAATGTGGAACAGATAAAAATAAGTATAACACTTAAGAAGTTTTCGCAAATTTAAATCACATTTCAATAACGGATCTTCAGGAAAACTTCAAAATGTATTGTAAAAATGAAGCCGTGCATCCTTTAATTTATTAGCAAATAAGAATTTGTAAGATAGAAACCTTGGGAAATCTTAAAAATTATGATGGGAGTACTGAAATGAGAACGATTAACTTAGAAGAATTAAAATTTAAATGAAAGTTCTGTTTCAGCTTCCAAGATGAAATCTAAGTTACTGTACTTCCATTTTGAGTTTTCACCACCTTTAATTGAGTCCCAAGTCTTGGTTTATTCAGTAGAGTTTCGCAAATCTCATCGAGTCCTCTAAGGTTAATAGGCGTAAGAATCTCGTTCCATAGATACTTGTCCTTGATTTCCCCATGTTTATTATCCACGATCTACTTATTTGTTCACTCAATGCTAAAATGTATTTAAATATTTTAGACTTTGAGATTTCTTTCTCAGCATGCGTCAAACATGTATCTTCTTGAAGAGAAAAAAGGTGACTGTAAAGTATTTTGGAAGAGAAGTAAAAATTTCGAGTAAATTTTATTTCTGAGATATTCTTTTCTCATAACTAATGAGAAAGACATTTTCAAAGATGTTGCATCTTTACTTTCACTCGAGTACTGTTCTTCTAATATTGATCGAATTCAATCGCAGGTTTTAATTTTGAAAAAAAAAAAAAAAAAAAAAAAAAAAAAAGAAATTAAATTGTTCTTCTTTACTGGTGTAAGTAAGTTTGCTTTGAAAAAGTTGGACAGAAACAGCTCATAGTTTAAAATTAGTTTAGGTATCTAAGAATTTCTTTTTTTTACTTTCTGATGGTAAATACTTGTTTAAAATTTTGCCAATCTAAAAAAAGAATTGTTTAAATTAAGTTATTCAAATTTATGTGTCCTGTAAGTTCTATTTTAAATTTTATCAGTAAAATTCTTTACAGCGATAAATTTGTAAAACGCGTTCATAATTAATTGTTGAATGTATTGTAGATTAAAGTATACATATTTTAAGAAAATTGATTTAAAATAAAGCTTTTGAATTAATTACATACTTACAAGTCTGATTTTTTTCTTACCTTGCAGTACAGAATTAACAGAAAATATACGCTTTCAAGCTTCGATTTTGTAATTTTTTTTGTTCGATTAAGTAATTTTAACGATTTTGTATAAGTGTTGTGCTAGAGAAACATAACGAGCTACTAATCACAAATTTCGAGATATTTAACTAAAGTTAGAAGATAAGAATAACACCTGAATCTGTTTCTTAATCTGTTACCTTCGTTCTGAGTCTTCATTTTTTGGAATCTGAACTCAAACATCAGAGGGCAAGAAATAAACGTTCAAAATCATCAGATTTCATTAGCTTCTCAATTTTAAGTACCGAAATACACTAACTTTTTTGTTGATATTTATAAAACTTATTTCTGGTTTCTGTATTGCTAACGATATCGCATTACTATGATAGAGAGAAAATTTGTAATATGACTGGTAAAATAATGGTGAAAATTAAAACGTTTACATAGGTTATTTTTAAAAAAGTAATTATTACAAATATGACTCTTTTTTCCCGGGTTTCGTCTTAATTTTTTGACCCTGAATTTATTCTGTTACTATTCCAACTTAATTAAAATTACTTAATTAAAATTTACTTATACCAGGGGTAGCCATAGCGTGACTCTCAGGTGAATGGTGCGGACCTTATGCAAAGGAAATTTTAGTATGAAACATGTGATAAATTAAAACTACAGTACTACAAAGTAATTCATTACTTCTTAAGCATGAAAATGTAATTCAAAAACACAAAATATATATAAATGTTGTATTGATTGTAACAAAATTTTTAAGAGAGATGGGCTTATGGGTCTTTTACGAATATTTTTCATCTGAGCAGTTAGTTATCAAGAGTTTAATTGATGACTTCTTAGGGAAGTTTGCTCAAGTTCAGTTAAATGCAAATAAATTAAAATAGACTGTTGCTAAAAATTTTAATAAATTATAGCGTTGAATATACGAATACTTACACCAATACGAAATAACGAAAACTGTGATTATAGTCTCAACGTCCACTTTATGGTTTTGTGATATTTTTGTTCCGGAACTTTTATTTCGATTATTCAATAGTTGAACCACCGTTTGTTTCATCTTCTTGAAATTCCAGAAGCTCCTACTTTACAGCTGCAATATCCCTAGAAATTGGCGGTGAGACTGAACAGCCATTCTTCAAAATATCGATAAGAAAAAGGGTTAACAAAAAACGAAAATGCTCGGCTTTAATGCTCTTAAATCACTAGATCTCTCAATAATAACTTTTAACAGGCTATTCAGCTTGCATGTGTGTATGTGTCTAATTTGTAGTAATAACTTCATACCCGAGTAAAATTTACAAAATTTTAGTCAGGCGTGAGACTGGTGAATTGAGTGAAGCGTGAGTGAAGGTTTTTTAGAAAGCATGTCTTTTAGGAAGAGTTTAATTATGTTATGGAATGTGAAACCACTTTGTGCTAAACTATAAATAAGTTTGTCCTTGCAGAGATATATTTAATAATTGTAAGTGTTTCACTACATCTGTGGAAAATGCCATATCTATAAACCAGTTGGCATGCTCAAGTTTTGGGTAAGATTTCCCTTTTACATTGGTAAGTTGTTTGATTGGTTCCAGTAAATTAAAGAATTTTGTTAGTACAAAGCTTGCTGAGAGCCAACGTATGAAACAAAACCACGATACCTCATCTGGAAGCTCATCGTTTCTGTTTCTTGTGTGAAGACATTGAATTGTCGATGAGTTTTGATGATTGAGCGTATGTAGTTAACAAATTTTAAATCTACATACCCATAATGGTATCATATTTTAAATGTTTAGCGACTTGATGGTCCCTATCAGCAATGGAATGGACAAGGATAAAATTATGATCATCATAAGCTCACCTCACTAGTTAAAAGTTCCAAAATGTTTGACTGGTGAGGTGAGCTGATGATGATCATGTACTATGGCGTACCAATTTGAATGCACATCGGTGCCTGAAGAAATAATTTTAGTTTTTAATTATTAAATTCATTCAGTTCACTCTTATTTATTTTACAATTTATTGACTCTGAGCTATCCTCCACAACATTTGAACAGGTGCAGCGGGAAGGTACGAAAGTCGCTTTGCAATATATATATATTCCTCGATTCGTATCATTTAGTGCAATAAAAATTATTCTTTTCCTTCTAGATTTATTTTTACATAACGAACAAATGCAATTAGTTATGGTTTGGATAGTTCGTCAAATTCTTTTGCACGTCATTTATGACGTTATCGGGGGAAATGAAATTCGCCTTTTCATTATTATTATATGTAGTTATATATTCATTATTATGTTATACATTTATTTATTAGTATATGTAGTACAGATATTTGTTCAATTAGTTTAAGCAATCACTTATATTCTGGATCGAAAGAAGAAATTTATTTCGCAATATTTCTTTTTATGAACTCCCTTTGAATGTAAGAACGTTTTTACTCAAACAATACTGAAGACCATAATAAAATCAGGTTTCCATTGTTATACCTACCTCTTTTATAATCATTGACATAATTTTGATCTGGTTTCACATTTATGTTTTTTGTGATAATATTTTAGATCGACTTTACTCTCAACCGGAAGGAAATTGTTGACTGAAAGAACAGTGATTTGATTTATTAAGTCGCTTGAGAATATTAGCCTTGAGTTGTGACAGTGTTACTTTACATAAAAATGGCAATTGGTGTTTCTCGCTTTTCTCCACAAAAACAAATTCTTTCTACTCTGCTTTAAATTTTCTCTTCTCACCTTGTTTGCGGTGTTTTTTTTTCCTAGATAGCATAATTATTTCTTTAGATGGAAATCTTTAAAACGAAATTATAATTTTCTTTTTCACGCATGTTAACTTAAGGAATTGTTAAGAAAATATTATAAAATCATACGCTTAGTAATCTACACCGTGCACTTTGGACTAATGAAAATGAGAATAAATTGGAATAAATTGTTATTAAAAAACAAAGTTTGGAATGCAATATAGGCTCCATTCTTGCGACGGAAATATTTTTTGACGATCAATCATCAAATTTAGAAACCCGCGATTTTCTGTTTAAATATGGTTATTATACACGGCAAACCTAAATTTTATCTGTTAAAACTCTTCAACTCGGCGATTTTTGAAATCGTGCTAAGGACATGGCTATCCATCTACACCCCTGTTTCATACAAAGGTTCGTTTTAGTATAAAAGTAAAATGAAATCATAGAAAGGAACGAAACATAATAAAGAAAATATATAAAGAATAAATGAACAATTATAAAGCAAATCAACTGTTTCGTTCATTTAATATAATGTTTCAATCATCGTTCAGTTTATTTTTTCTTTAAAATAATCTGAAAAAAAAAGTAATGTACATATAAACGGAGATTTTTCTGTTTATTTCCTCAAGCGACCCTTTATTTACTAAATATAATTTCGCTCACAGATTCAAATTTAAGAATTAAGGGATTCGGGCTGAGGGATCGAAGTTGGAATTTTAAACTCATTTGACATTACAATAAAGAATAAAGGTTGTTTTTTTTAGTTAAAACTAATTCGCTTCATAGGAGAGCTATGTGTCACTTTGAAAAGTGCACATTTTATTAAGGTGTCATCTTCATCATTTGACCAAGAGTAGAAACTGAGATATTCGTGGATTTAATCTGTCGCACGATTGAGGGTGATGTCTTAAAAATATCGCAGTCATATCAATCGTATTAAATAATATCGTGTTTGAGGTCCACATTAAATTTGGTCTTTTATTGTAAAAATATATCCACTTTAAGAAATGCGTGACTGATAATTTATCTCTTTTGCTTTTATAAATACGTAATTTCTGGCTCAAAAAGAATGATGACAGGTGCATTGTTGACAAATAAAGAAACATAACTCAATAATTAATTAATGAGAAAACAGTCACGCATTGCTATCGTAACACTGAAGTAATCCATCATTGTTTCCATTCCTCTTGATTTCATTTTCCGAGTTTCTATATCTCGACAAGTAGGGAAAAGAAATACTCAAAAATGAATACCCAGGCGTACTCATTTTGAAATGAGTTTGTTTGTATCAGATTTGAACGCATATCTTTATCGAATGTAAAACATTACATATATTCAAAAAAAAAAAAAAAAAGGGGAAATCAACACTTTCAAAAAATTATTACAGATTTAAGGACTCCAAAAGTTACTTTTATATACTGGCTACGTATTTTAAAAATTGGGGTTCAAAAACAAATATGGTTTGCTTAAATATTTCGATCTATAATTCGTATTTACCACGCTACACGCGGGAGAACACATGAATATTAAAATGAGTACGTACTACGATACAGTTGTGAGTATGATTCAGCGTAGCTTACGTTTTTTTTTTTTTTTTTTTTTTTTTTTATAATAGCATCCTAATTTAACTTTAATTTGCTAATATTTTTAAAAATATGTTTCTTTATTTCTTCTGATAATTTGATTCGGTTGGATCAGAGTTTAGCGTACTTCTTGGCGACTGGGAAAAATTGAAATTGTATGGTAATTTGTTGATGTATAACATTGAGAATTTTCAAATTTGAAAAGATTATTAATTTAAAAATACTAAATGTTTTTAAAACATTGCATATTTGAAAGGTTATATTAAAAAATCTTCAGAATCATTCTATTATGTTTCAAAAATTGTTATTGATCAGTTTAGATAATGAATTTCTTATGAGTAATTATTTCTGTGCTGCAGACTATCCATAATATTACATTGTAATCATATCTTTAAAGACTTCTTAACTTTGATTCATACAGATCAGTGATGAAAATTATTTTCATACATGTGAATATTTGTGTAGGATGCCGATAATATTTTATAGAATAACATTTTCGTACTTAAAAATGTAAGAAATTATACACACAAAATAAAGTGTTGACAAGAATAGCTTTTATTCCAGATTATTCTTTAATGAATTGAAGTAAATTTCAGATGCTTTATGTCAGGAGTAAGATATTTGAGAATATATATATTTTTAAAGAATATGGTTTTAATTTAAACACAAATTGTATGTGTATTTTGGAACCAAATTTTCACAGTCTAATCAGGTATCCTTCCTGTTAAGTCCCAAATACTGTTCTTCATATTATAAGTGATTGTCAATATTCATAATTGATATGTCAACATTTTATAAGTGATTGTCTTGTGTTTCATCACTATTGTCTCATATTTTTTATGTTATCTGTTTTAAACTCATATGACTTGAGGATACGAACCATTACTTGTTTTGATTTGATTTTTATATAATTAAGGTTTTAACACAGACATTTCATATCTTGTTTTTTTTATAATGTGGCCCAAAAATATTGCAAAAATTTAAATAAATATTTGGTGCAGTATATTTAGATTTTATTTTATTGCATGAACTCCCCTCCCCCTAACATTCATTCACACAGAATAAATAAAACAATTTCATTTGTATTCGATACATGACACAAACACTATAGTTATATATAAGTCATTAAATTGTAAAATCGCTTAGCAATGTTCACCATAGAACTATGCCGAGAATATTATCTAACCCTTTTATTTGTTAATATTTGTATTTTTATTTACACAACTGAACCATTTCGATCATACACTCCTTAAAGTTAACGTTTTTAAAAAATATGCTTGTGCCGAGATGAATTATAAAGCAATACCAAGGTTCTGGTGTTGGCTGGAAGAAACAAGAATCACATTTGCACGACAAAGCAACGTAACAGATTGTAATCAGTACTCAAGATTTATAAATTGTAAAATTTTCTATTGCCTTAAAATTCTACTTTTTACCCCAACTGTATCATTTCTTTTTAAATATAATTTTAAAAATTAACATTTTATACATATTTTTAAAAATCGGATTACCACTAATTTAAGTTTTGGGATGTGTCTTGTTATTCACAATAGTCGGAATTTTTTCTGCACTTCATTTTACATTAAAACATGTAAGTAAAAATTGTATTAACTTAATAAACATTACTTTGAGAAAAAGAATTTAATGCTAGTTATGATTAAATTTGAAATTGTATATAGAATTTACATATTCACATATGTTTTTCTTAAATACTGTTGATTCCTTTTTTGAAACATTATAATCAACTTATGATTAAATTAATTAATTTTATTTCCAAAACACCTTTTGAAAAAAAATTAATTCAAGGTGAAAAATTTCAACTGTTTAAATCATAGATCATTACATAACTGTTAAAGCTTAGTTATTATTATATTAATCTATTAATCGAAATAAAATTATATTAAATATATTAATCGAAATAAAGTGGATGTACAAGATGTAAGGAACTTGCTCATAGAATTTTAATGCAGAAATCCGATGTTAATGCAGACCACACCGGTTTGTTTTTGTAAACATATATGTTGGTAAAATTATTAATTTGGTTGGAATGCAGTTTAGAGTAACCACCTTTGACGACAGGAATTATTTGGCGATATCTTGCCAAATGTGGCTACCTTGTTTTCACTGTGGTGGTTTTAGGCGTGGCAACCCTTTCGAATTTGCCATATGAATTCGGATTCCAATTCACCAGCTACTTTTTTTTATATACATATATATACCTCTTTGACCATGTTCCACTAAAAAAATCGCTAAATTTGGCTATTTCTCAAATCTCGCGAAGTGCTTTCGCTAAACTGCATTTTCACCATTAATTTTTTGCTATATATGATTTATGAACAATTTAATGATATGGTGAATGTGAAAAATGTTTACTTTATTTTGGCGGATGATTTATTAAAGATGTTGTTATAAGTTTTATGCAATTTACTTAGATGCCTATTTGATTCATTCAGGTCAAAAATGAACTCAACTTTAAGCAACATGTGCAAACACCAAAACATGGCAGCTCTGCTGCAGTAGAACATAATATAGGTCATAACAGAAATAAAACTTTTATGCATATCATGACACATATCTAAGTGCTAAAATCACATACTTTAAAATCCTGCTTTTAAAGGTGGCTAACCAATAACCGTTATTTCTCCATGAAATATATCTTTGCTTCAAAAGCACTTTTTTATTGACAAATATTAAAGGTGGCGTTTTTCAATTTGGAACAATTTTAGTTATATTTTCATATTCAATTTTAAAATAGCTTTCATGTCTTGAAATAGGCAAGTTAACAAAATATTTTTGTAAGCAATTATTCTTTCTAAGAGAGCAATTTCATTTTTTATAATACTTTTTTTAGATCAGAAATTATAAAATGAGCAAAACCAATTTTCAAAATGAAACTCGATAATAAATTTTAATACTTTTTATTCTATATTCAAAATTTCTCTACAATATACGACATTAGGTATAAAATTAAATGCACTTACGAACTAATGCATAATGGATATTTTGTCTTAATTATGAACTGATTCACATTGCTTAGATTTATATTATTGTATAACATGTTATGCAGAAAAGCTATGCTTTCATATGACCGTACTGCTTTGCTTTAATTGAAAACACTTGTGATAGTTCTGTAAAAAAAACCTTGTTAAATTAATATTTTTTATAATCATAAGAAGACAAGCTCTGCCTAAGTAAATTTTAATACACTAACATCAATTAAAAATGGCACATGTGTTTAATAAAAAAAACTTTAGAATTCCTTGTATAACAAATGTTTTGGGACCTATGTGTGTCCAAGTGCATAATTAAGTTATATCAAAATTCAAAGCATCAAGAACTGCTATGTAGAATAAATGGTTCAACAGACCAAGCAGAAATTCTTACATGTAATAGTTTATACTGTAATGGTACAGTATATTCTAAAAATACAGCTGTATTAATTTGTTTGCGTAGATGACTTACCTCTCTTTCGAAAAATTAAAAAATTGTCTATATAATAACGATGCATATTTAACATATTTATTTGTAACAGCACTGTTTGTAAAGCATTTTCACTCGTGTTTAGTAAGATCACGACATATTGTTGATTTGAAAGAAGTAAAAAAATCTATTAAATTATGTACCTTTACGTATTTGAACTTCCTATATTTTAAAGGATACCTCATTGTACATTATATTAAGACATAAGCAATGTTGTTCAAATA
>BMAW01100551.1:726659-738835 GCA_019974015.1 Nephila pilipes | reverse complement strand
TCACGATCCAAGTTAGTAAGAGTTGATGGAAGGATTCTAGTACGGAGCAGACCCAAGTTGTCAACAAAGCATTGAGTAAAATGATGCGATTCCATAAGGTGTGGGCCGTTTTTACGCGACATGCTCTGAGTCCTCTGAATTATTGGTTAAACTGAACCAATAATTGTCAATAACGGTTATGTTCAGTTGGAAATCCTTTGCACCGGTTAATGTACTTCATATTTCTACACAATGATGCAATTTTCCAAGATTACAATACCAAATACACCAGCCAAAATCATTCGTGATTAGCTTGAGAGAAGTTCTGGACAGTTCCAGCAAACGGTTTAGCCACAAAAATCGTCAGATATAAATCCCATCGAACATATATCGGGCATGATCGATAAGTCAGTTTGTGTACAATATTATGCTCCGGCAACTTTTTCACTATTAGGAGGGCTGTAGAAGTAACATGGCTTAATATTTTTTTTCAAGAGACCTCCGACAATTTGTTGAGTCATTGTTGTATGAAACAGCTTTATTTCACAGAGCAAAGGGAGATATTAGGAGGTATCCTATGATTTCTGCACTTTCAGTGTATATCAGCTTTAATTTAAGCTATCGTAAGAATTCCAAAAAAAATCGAAGTAAGATCAAATTATATAATTTATTTTTTTTAAAATCTGAGTCATTCATTTTTATCTCATCGTCTGCAAATCATTTCTTCTTATATCGGTTTCCCAAATAGTTTCTTTTGAGAATAATCTGTTGCTCATTTTTAACCTAACTGCGAGTTCACATTTAATATTTTTTGTCCTTCCCATAATGAAAATTATAGTTAAAGTTGAAATATATCAATTTCCATTTATACTTTTAATATATTTATTGGTGCAAAATTTCAAAGAGCCCAAGGTGGTGACCTTTTTGGCTAAGAAATCGTAAAGATTCTTTTTGTTTATGATTTTTGTTTAAAATGTGACTTTTGTAACGAATGTTGCATATGACATTGACACGCAACAACGCACACACCAAGAAATGTTATTATCATTATTTAAATAGTTATTCATGTTGCTATTTTATATTTATGTTAATAAAATATCTTCGTTTGAAACTTGACATAATATTGGGTATTGAATAACAATATAACATTTTCAAAGCTCTTTATCTACCAGGTATTTCGATTTCCTGAAATCAATCAAAATAGCTGATAGATAAGAGCTTTAAAAATGTTATGTTGTAGAGCTTTAAGAGATAACAGCTTTAAAAATGTTAATCCTAATGTCAATCAATTTCTACTTTCCTCCTTAAATAAGTATTTTTTTCAACTTCACGTCTAGACCACAGTTTAATCTGGTTTGGAGCAGCATAGCCATATCTGGCTCTTGCGCCAATAAACTTTACATTCACTCACTCACCCTTAAATATGTAATACTTTATTTATTTGAATGCAAAAAACTTAGATCTGAAAGAGCAAAATAAATAAATAAAAACTTTCCTCAGAATTACAGTTTTTCTCGACTTTTCCCTGAGTTTTAAATATTTTTGAAGACCGAGAAACCCACCAATTAATATTTAATTTTCTTAAAAAATCGGATACTGAATGAATTATCGCATAAATCTTAATTACTGTTTAATTTTTGGGAGCAAAAATGGTATTTTACCGATTAATATTATGGGAATTGTCCCTCTGCGCTACAGCAGTGCCACCTTCAACGGAGAATAGATGGTTAGATCTCGAAGTGTAAGCAAGCAGAAATGCGTGTCCGACTTTTTCTTTAATTTTTCATATTTTAGTTAATAAATTGTTTTCCCTCCCAATATGAGCGTGATTTTTACAATATACCAACACCAACCTCCACAATGGATGCTAACGGATTGGCTGCCACCAAAAAAAAAAAAAAAAACATGGACGCTTTCTCTCTTCAATAAGTACAGACGGTACGGTGGGATTCTGAGTAGAGAATGTGCTCAGAAAATTCAGGACTTGAGATGTTTTTAATTGCAGACGGCATTTACATTACTACCAAGTAACGAAAATTTATAGTTATATGTTGTGCCGCCATTCCGTTGTGAGTTCGTGAAAAATCATAGCTGAAAGAGTAATAACAGACGGTTTATGTTTTGTGTTACCCAGTTGGATATACCCCTACTGAAAAGAGGTGTAAGTACCTCCTCTCTTTACCTTTCAATTTATTTATGAAAATAAGTTTTATTCAGTGACTGTGCTACTCGAACTATATAAAGAGGCATGATGACGCGGCATGAACTCAAAACTTAATTTTCATAGATCTGAAAACCAAAATGATAACGCATATAATAAACAAAAAACTTGTTTCAATTGTAATATGTCTTTACATATTTCTCCTTTCTGTCCCGACAAACATAAAGGTTTAAAATGTAGTGTTAGTAAAAATTTTGGTCATATTTCTACAAAGTGTACTAATAAACCTATTACAAATCGAACGGATACTGATGTGCCAACTGTGAATAATTTACCTCTTTTGATATATAAAATTGTTACTATCAATGGTAATTCATTTACTATTTTGACTGATACAAGCAGTCAGAAAACAATTCTAACGAAAAATACATATAAAAAAATTGGTTCACCACCTTTAATTACTTTCCATGGATTACTTACAGCGTTTGGTAATGGATACATTACATCAATCGATAGCTGTATACAAGAACTTACGATAGATAAACAGAAATTTATCACCAACTTTTGTGTTGTTAATAATGAATGTCAGATGCTATTATTGGCATGGATATTTTAAATTGGTTCAAATGTTATTAAAACTTAAAAAATTATTCTTCATAATTTGGTTGCAAGCTATAAGCCAATTATGACTAAAGCTACAGATATTCAAATGTATATTAATTTAAAGAATGAAACACCAATAACACATAAGCCACGACGATTACCCTTTTTTATTTTTAAAGAAAAATTGTAGACGATCAAGTGATGAAATGGTTAGCTGGAGGTATTGTTGAGCCATGCTCTTCTGATTTTTCTAGCCAAGTAGTTGTTGTCAATAAAAAAAGACGGATACGCGAAAGTTTGTATTGATTATAGACAACTTAATAAAAACATTGTAAAAGATAACTATCCATTACCTTTAATAGATGACCTGCTTGTTAACCTTTAAGGTTCAAATACGTTCAGTACAATTGATCTACGTAACGTTTTTTTTTTTTTTTTTCATTTAGAAATAGAACCAAATAGCCGACGATATGCATTTGTGACACATAATGGACAATTTCAGTTTCTACGTGCTCCTTTCGGTCTTTGCACGTCACCAACAGTGTTTCAGCGGTACATAAACACAATATTTCAGGATTTGATTATCAGAGATCATGTTTTAATTTACAAGGATGATGTCATTATAACATCTAAAAGAACAGAAGAAGTACTCAAGCATCAATTCTATATCCCTAAATTTAAAGAAAAAAAATAGACTGCTTAATTCAAAATTGTGTTCCATGTATTTTGGTTAATCGCAAACGTGACAACCAAGGTGATCTACTACACCCTATCGAAAAAGAAGGCATTTCTCTACACACATACCATGTTGAAGATTTATTTCCCTTCCCTACCACAAACAAGAATTATAAACATATATTTGCCGTCATTGATTCCTTCACAAAATTCGTATTACTTTACCCAACAAAGTCAACAGATGCTGTAGAAGTTATTGCAAAATTAGAAAATCAAAAATACATATTTGGCAATCCATCTCGAATTATTTCTGATCGTGTACCGTATTCACTTCTCAATATTTTCATGATTATTGCAGTACCGAAAAAATCGAACATTTCCCAGTTACCACTGGATTACTTAGAGCAAATGGACAAGTAGAGCGTTTAAATTCTACAATCGAAACAGTTATATCCAAACTTTCCAGACAATGCAGAAAAATGGTATATGCGCGTCAAAGAAGTCCAAAAGGTTATAAATTCAACATTCCAACGAAGCATTCAAACAACTCCCTTCGATTTGCTGTTTGGTATTAAAACGAAGACGCCACAAGATCTCATATCTCAAATTTACTTAATGAAGAAATCCAAGCTGACTTCGTCAACAACCGTGACGAGTTGCGAAAACAAACTAAACAACAAATTCTGAAAGTTCAAGATGAAAACAGAAGAAATTACTGTCTCCGGCGAAAACCAGCTACTGCTTTCAAGCTTCATGATCTTGTTGCTATTAAATGTACTCGACTGGGACCATTTGAAACCCAAATACTTAGGACCATACAAGATAACGAAAATCAAACCGAACGGCATTTATGATGTTCAAAGTATGGCTTTTTTGAAGCACCAGCGAAAACCATTACTTGTGCTGAATATCTCAAGCATTAGACTAACGACGTTATTACCTGATGAACAAACGAAATGACATTTTTGTCCGAACTTTAAAAAGACATTTTCCCCCTTATTATCTCTCCATCTTATATAATGATTTTCATTTTCATTTTTTTTTTTTTTTTGCATTATTTTGTATTTTTCTTGTGTATTAATTTTCTTTTCAATTTTTCAGGTATTGTGAAGTAGCTTAAATTCTTTGAATTTTTCCTATTAGTTAATATTCAACCATATATTAGTCAACTTTTAAGTGAGTATCTTCTTATTTCAATTGTATTATTATTTTCAAAAAATGTATGCATATATATTTTTGTTTTAATTATACATTGACTGGCTCACCTGAGATCAGGTGATACTGTCGGATGGCCGATTATGGGAATTGTTCCGCTGTGCTACAGCAGTGCCACCTTCAATGGAGATTAGATGGTTAGATCTCGAGGTGTAAGCACGCAGAAATGCGTGTCCGTCTTTTTCATTAATTTTTCATGTTTTAATTAATAAACTGTATTTCCTCCTAAAATGAGCATGGTTTTTACAACATACCGACGTCAACCTCCACAATACGTAAAAAAGCTTAGATTTAAGGAGGAGAGTATAAATTCCATAGGATTAACATTATACTCACGAAATCAAAATGGCAAGTTATTATTATCAAATTGGGACTTTAAAGCTGAAACTGAATCAACAGTGTTTTATTTAATTAAGGAAGAGAATTTTATTTTTAAAATAATTTTATAAGTATGTGTGCTAAGCAATTGTGTCAACACAAGAGCGAAGTATAATTATTCAAATTTAACATAGCTACACACTTACTTAACACAGTTGATCATTTTTCATTAATGGTGGTTTTTTAATTATGCTTTGCATTTCATTACACCTTTGTTAAAGGCGAGAAATCTTTTAAAGGTCTTGAGAAAAAAATTTCTAAATGGCTCAAAATGCTCTTCATTTTATGTAAAGTCTGTTGAAAATTATTTCTTTGTCAAGAAAACAACAAAAAAAAAAAAAAAAAAACGATCTTTTAGAGAAAAATAATAAAACTTCAATAAAAAGTTTTTTAAGTATTTTCAGAAACAGAAGATTGTAATGCCCGACTTCAAGCGCTGACAAAAAGATGATTCAAACAGAAAGACCTTAAAAAAAAGGCAGAAAAATTACAAAAACCCTGTTTTTTTTTTCCGTTCTACTTTTGAAGATAATCTTCATACCCCCCCTGCCAGTTGCGAAGCTTCATTGAAAAGAGATTTCTTTCGAGGAACTTTTGGTGGGGATTAAATGAGAAACGGAAACTTTTTTCTTTCTTTTTTTATATAAGTTAGTTTCCTTCTTCGAAGAATATAACTGCGAGACTTTATAATATTCTCAGAGTTCTTGCATAATTATTCCGCTTATTACTCCCCCCCCCCGCCTTTCTCATTTGGAATCGCATGGATTATCTTCGATTCTTGATCTGTTTTTTTAATATTAAATGAGAGTGAGTTCATTTTATCATCATTTTAAATTTGTGAGTATTAATTTTTTTTTATCAATTTGTAGTTTTTCTGAAATTTTGATGGCTATAGATTATTGATTTATCTTCTACATGCTTCATATTCGACCACGTTAAATGCATTTATCACTAGTTCATTCGTAGTTTTAGTTTTTTTAAATGTTTTCTTGGTTAGAATTATAGTATTTAGTTTATTTATATCATTGCATATGTATGCACATATACTTCATTCATAATAACTTCAAATACAGTTTAATTCTTTTTGAAATTATTCTCATTGATTTTTGTCTCTGTTGATTTCTATTTTCTCATGCTCATCTAAAATAATTAAAGGCAGCATAAGAGAACAATACTTTCATTTATCAAAAATATTGCTTTGTTCTTTGAAAAAGAAGTGTAAAAATTAAAGACAGGTATTAAGTTGAAAAACAAAATGAAGATGTAAGAAAAAAATGTTAAATTTTTAGCACAGATTGAGAATATTCGCTGCAAAAATTTCAACTTTGAAATAAACCGAATCATCCAGTTACAAATTAAGCAATATTATGTATGTGATTTTATATTTCATTAACTTAATTGATAATTTTGTATTTTACCTGTTTAGTGCCTCATCATATCAGACTTTCTTATTCGTTATTAAGGTAGTTATTCAAATTTCGCTTATAAGTCTCATTGTTATAGCACTTATTTGTTTCATTATTAGGTTGTTAAAATTATTATTTGTGTGTGTATTTTCGTTATTAAAGTGTTATTATTAAGGTCGGTGTTATTATTAAGGTTAAGGACGTTATTATTTCGTAGTTAATTATACTTCGTAATTTGTTTTTATTAATTGATTGATTACTAATGCCACACTTAAAAGCAAAACACGAGGGCTATTACCGACAAACCTCGTAATTTTGAAACCCTGAGTGACTGGTCTAACTACCCCTTTATAACATCAATAAGGAGACTTAGAACCCAATGAATTTAACGAGAATCAATCCCATCTACATGACGGGTCCTTAGTACTGTACAGATTCAAGATCGCGACTCGGGGTAAAAAATGACGGACTCGAGCGCGCGACCATGATTTTTCGGCTACTATGGCCTTAAAGTCTGCTTAAATATTGACGATCGCGAAGTTCACAACGACGAACAACCCTTATGTACTCCAATATGTTGAATTAACATATTTTAAATCTTAAGAAATGTATTATTTTAAGAAAGTTTATGAAAACAAATAAATATAAAAGCATTATCATTTTGTGTTAAATTTAATAAGGTAAATATTTTTGGTAAAAAAATTGAAAATACAGACATACGTTCAATACGGAAAAAAAATGGGTGCACTTTCAAAATAAAAGTGCAATTATATATGAGGAAAATTTTGTTAAAAAGATTTGACCCTTTTAAATTTAATTTAATGTAATCAAGAGAAGTAAATCAAAAATCTTAATGCTTTAAACACACATTTTGTTATTTTTCACCTTAGTATTTTCAATAGTGAGCCTTTGATGATGGCCGATTTATGAAAATATTTTTTGACAAGTAATATGATAACACCTAATTTCTTCATTATTATTCTATCGAGAACCAAAATTTAAAGTGGCATCCATTTGTGTTACAGTTAGTCAAAATTTAATTTTCTGAGAGAAAGAAAAATGTTTTTTTTTTCCTTTCTTTTTCTTCTTCCTTATCATTAAGCACATAAATGCTCTATTTCAATAAAAGGGATTAAGACTATGACTAAAGTCTTTAATGCTTTAATAAATTTAAGTTCAAGAATCGGTGTATATCATGTAGTATTTTTTTTTAAAAAAAATGGATGACTTTACTATTAATAAATATATGAGGGTGTTTCAAGTAGTTTTTGGACTACCGATGGTATTACTATTGCAAGGTGTTGCCACTGTTATGTTAAATGGTGCCAAAACATTTAACACTAACTTATAAATAAATTTTGAATGCTGCCGCCGTGTTGAATTATAATCACCATTTCGCATCGAGTTGTCACCTCGATGAGATTTGAGACAGCTTATACACCGGAAACCGAGAAACAATCAAAATAACGAGTTGCTTCCAATGAATCTGCTCCAAAATTCACGGTCTCATAGGCAGGAAAAGTTACTTTGACGATTCTTTGGAACAGCGTAATAAAAATTCTTTCGTTTGACTGATGGCAATCTCTGAACACAAAGTGGCCACGATTTAAAAGTAACACAATTTATTTTAAATGAAAAAAAAAAAAAAAAAAAAACCACGTAAAGTAAATCATTTTAAAGCGGCTGTGGAAGCCAAATACACATTCTAACTGCGAAAATTCCAATCAAAACCAAAAACAATTTTGGCTTCCTTCAGCCAGAATCTACGTCGCAAGCTCAATTCTACCTCTTTCCAGCTCCTTTTTCTCCAAACGATTTCAGCACTTTTGTTGTAGTTTTATTTGGCGGTCGCCTCGGCATCACAATGGTTAGCGGAGCTTTAGCTTTCCCCCCCTCGGATCCTCACTAGCGTCACACTCATGGACATCTCAGAAAAAGGAAAAAGTAATCTTAAGATAATACTACAGTATGAGTTATCTCATTCTCAACACTGGTGTTTTTTTAACCACCCTCACATTTCATTTTCGCAGTTAAACAAATTGACAAATCCGTCAGAAGCTGTTTCACAAATTGTGATTTGAAGTAATACAAAGAACCGCGTTCAGACCTTTGGCTATTCTAATTGTAAGTGAACTAAATTCATACCAAGGAGTAAAAATGGGGTCATGAAAGGGGTAAAAATTGTGATGCTCATGAATTAACTAAATTAAATAACTTAATTAATATAGTTAATAAACCTCTGAATGAATTTTTTACATAGTAGAAAATGAAATAAATATTTTATAATAATTATAATGATTTTTGAAGAAAACCGTTAGAAGTTATACTGTGTGCGTTAATAAAATATAAGACCGTGCATTTCTGCAGAAGAAACACTTACGAGAAATATACAAATTTTAAGTATGTGTATTTTTGCACTAATTGTAACTTTAAAAATTAAT
Source organism: Nephila pilipes (assembly GCA_019974015.1). Taxonomy (NCBI): domain Eukaryota; kingdom Metazoa; phylum Arthropoda; class Arachnida; order Araneae; family Nephilidae; genus Nephila; species Nephila pilipes. The sequence goes on along the minus strand of BMAW01100551.1, from coordinate 729,977 downwards.
CTAATCTTATTAAGATCTACTGATTTTTCTGAAAATTGAAAAGGTGACTGTTAAGTAATTATGAGGCTACTTGAGAAAATTAGCATCGTATCATTATACAGCTCATACGTTTCATGATCTCATTTCCTGTGAAACAGAAATGTTCATTGTGTTATCCCCGATTTCTTACAACAAATTTTTGAATAATGCAACACTTGGTGCAGATTGGAAAAAAAAAATTAGCTTCATTGGAGTAAGTCCTTAGATGGCCGCTGAAAGTGGTTTGCTCCTTCTGTTGCAACGAAAGATCAGGGAACCTGCCGCATAAATACCATGATACCATTGGTGCACTGTTGGGTGATCCAGATAGTTCTGTCTTTACATTTAGATTTGGAATATAGTTCTATAAACGTTAGAGGAGCTGGTAGAACTAATAGCTCATACGCATCTTTTTGAGACAATTGTCCATCAGTCTCGTTGCCTGCTAGGTCTACTTGAAAAGATATTCATTGCGGATCAATTTCAAGGGCAAAAGAAAGTCGTTTCAACTTATATAGCAATTACCTTAATGTTACTACTTCTGTGCTTATTAGATAAATGTTGAATGGAAAACAGAATAAGTAATAGGAAGGAATAACAGAAAAGAAGATAGGATACAAGGAATTGACAAAAAAAATCATTTCAAATTTATCAGGCTAAGCAAAGCAGGAATATCAATAAATCCTTTTTTGTGAAGCGCAAATCACAAGCGCAAAAAAACAAGCCTAACTGCTGACAATTATTATGAAAATGCAACTGTCTCCTCCTCACGACGAAAAAGAGACTATTAACTAGCATGGTTGGGCATTCTATTTTAGTACAGTAGGTAAGAGTGAATGCGAAACCGCATATAACTATTCCAAATCTGCTCAAATGTCATCAAAATCAATAGATCAAAATCAATAATCCTGGAGTTCGAACATTAGATGGTAGCAGATCCAGGCCTATAGCTATCGGCTAAACATTCCCCCAATTCAAAATTTGTATATAACTTCGACACATTATTCATTAAATCCCGACTGTGATATAAATGGTTGAGCCAAAATAAACTCCGCTATTTCAATTGCAAACTTTCGATGACGAAATGGAAATGTTTTGTATGACAGTCTGTATAATTGGGTAGATAAATCATTTGCAATAATACTTATAAAATATACTTTCTCTTAAATATCGTTCAGAGAAATTCTCAACAGCAAAAAAAAAAAAAAAAAAAAATCCTTCCTAGGAGAGGGTGTTCAGCAATTTCTTTTCCAGGAGTAAAAAGCGCCTAATAACTGACCCGTTTGGGAATTTCTTGCTGACTAAAGTAGTCCAAGGCACCCGCATAAAGTACTTCAAATCTTCCCCAAACAATACGGACCAGGCATGACAATTGCTATTTTCGTATCGCGGGAAAGGAACTACGGCAAAATGTTACATGTTGATACAGAACATCAGCTTGTTGTCTTGTGTTGTAAAACTACTATTAACACCTGCAATGCGAAAAATATATCAGTTGACAATTTTTTGCTAATAAAACGCCACAATATTTTCCGATGAATCCAAATCAATCTTTATGAGCTAAATAGTATAAGATGACTCACTGAAAACTCTTTCTCGATTATAAACTCTTAACAAGCCACATTCCGTCAAGTGCTGGAAAATTTCGTTTCCTCAGGAAAACTGTTAGTACTGGTGCAAATCAGAAACACTTTCAAAGAAGCTTCTCTTCCAGCAATACTAAAGCAGTCATTAATTATTCCAATCTATTATGTATCCCGGGATGATTCTACTTGATACGATGCGGTTAAGAAACTTTGATGGTTAGATATCAGCTTGCTTTAGTATTCAAAAAATAATAACATGGGCAGTTATTATTATTAGGAATAAATGAATAATTATGATTTTTCATAAAGAAGATACTTTAAAATTTCAAGACCAATTGAAATTTTTTCTTATGGTCGGGATTGTTAAAAACGTTGCACTGAGAAGTAACACGAGGGTGACAGATCTCTTAATTTTGAACTTCGGTCAAGTGACGAGGATGACACCTGAACTTCCCTCTCCAAATTTTCATTCGGAAGTTCTTGGGACCTCGACATATTTAATGTACATGAGTCCCATTATATGGCGAGTAGTGGCATCAGGGCACGGCTCGACAAAACGCCGACCGCAAGTTCATGATCATGACCCCTAGGCTATCACGGCCAATTGCGTTTTTACGAACATGGAATTATCGTAAAAGTGACTTATCACTCTGAACACATGTATAACTTCATAAAATAAGATTATTTCAAGATTACCAGTCTACTCATATTGTAAACAGCAGATAAGAGCACTAAATGTGAATTCCATGTCAATGTTCCAGTAAAGTAACACTACTTGCATTGCAGTGATTCAGAAAGATTGAAACGACATGTTGAATAAAAATGAAAAATATGTTCCTATAAATTATTTACAAAAGTTCAACTTAGATTCTCATTCATTCTCAAATAGATCTGTATTCGTCGAGAGTTCACTTCAAAACTTAATTTATATTTCATAGCTCGCTAATACCTTAAAGCGACTGTAACTAGATGGTTATTATGGAAAGCTCGTGGGGACCTATGTCTATATAGTGATTCTGATCCCACTACTGACCTATCGAATACTATCTATTACACTATTCAGGGATGAGGGATATTATTGTCACGAGAGAGGTTGAACTTCTACCAGTTGGTACGTTGAAGGCATTTTATATTCCTTCTAACCCCCACACTGGAAAGATCCAAAGGAGGTATGCTTCTATCGACCATCTGGGAAAGCATCCTCTAGTGGTGCAGGCTCCCATGAGACATTCTCCTATCATCACTCTGGCTGATGCAGGTGATGGGGCAAAATCTCTGAAGAAATCTCTAATTACAGACCGATACAGATCATAATTATCCAGACTCGAAACAAATCACTACAAAGGCATAAAATGTTACCCTGACAACACAAGAAATATGCCTTATATAGAATAGAAAATTATAGAAATTGGGCTGATACACACACATCACTGACATTAGAGCATATTTATAATTCTCAACTATGTCACCCAACATTTTTAAACGTGACATTGCTCCACACATCTGTTTATCTCCACAGGAATTCAGTCAACTGATCTGGTGTCCAGGTATTTGAGCCTAAAACATTGATTTCCAACCTTTTCCTATTCAGCCTCCTCGAAAAGGAAAGCATTTCCATCCTTCCTGTGATTTATTTTTTTATATACAATTCAAATATTTCACAAATGATTTTATATGATTTAATGTATTTAATAATTTTATATGATTTAATGTA
>BMAW01100551.1:683418-719054 GCA_019974015.1 Nephila pilipes | reverse complement strand
AATAGCAATTATAGAAAATCTATCCGTTAGTCTCGTAAATCTAGTTATATCGTTAGCCTCAAAAATAATGTTGTCTGGAATGATTCGCTTAAATTTCTAGAATATGTCGAAAATTTCTCCAAATGTCAGTTTATTATTTATCCTATCGCCCTCTCGTAATAACACTCAAAATAAACACGCTTCTTCAATACAAAAACGATGTTAACTTTAAACAACAAGACCCAAAGCAAACGATTCCGCGATATATATAATATATATATATAAAAACCCTAATAATGTTTAAACTAAGATAAAACAGATGATAAAAGCCTAACGAAACAGACACTGCCGTCCACGTTCCACTGTTGCCACGCGACAAATGCAATTAGCAGGACCGTATTGAATTATTGTCTTATTGACCTAGAACAACTCTTAGACGGACATGGCAGGTGCTTAATTTGTTCAACTTTTTGTTTCATAGAATAGTTGCACAGGGCTGAAACTTTCTACTTCATACTTTGATAAAATTCCAAGGACATGGGAAGTTGTTAAGAGCAATACGTAATTAACTAGATTTACGAGACTAACGGATAGATTTTCTATAATTGCTATTTACTTTTATATATAATATCATAACTAAGATACATTTTAAAATGTGTCTTTTTTATCTCATAGTTCTATTCACTAATTTCTAAATACTTTTTAGTTTAATCAGTCTTTGACAAATATTGGAAATTAATATTCACAGATAACAAATGTAACGACTGAACATAAAATACGTATCACATTTACATGATGCTATAACAGATATTTACGATGCATTAAAAACTAAGACTGAAACTGGAAATACTTGCTCAAATTGCCGGGGTTTTGCACGGATGTTGTTTTTAAAGCTCCCGTCTACCGGCCATTTCGATTTCGTGGACGTAATATTAATTCTAAGGAATCTCTAATTCGTTCTCGTATCTTTAATATTTGATCATTTTGAATGCAATACAGTGCATTGAAAAAGGCAAAAAATAATGAAAACTTTTGCGGAATTACTTTTTTTCCTCCGATTTTTAAAAACATTTCACTCTTATTTTAACGATTCTTTGGTGAGTTTTTCCCGGTCTTTAAAAATACTTTTAAAAATAGGTGGAAAAAAGTAACTCCACAAATGCATTCATTATTTTTTTTCTCTTTCAGATGCACTTTAATCCATTCGAATAGATCAAATAGTAAAGATGTGAGAACTATTTCCCCTATCCACCTGCCTAGTGGATTCCAAGATCTACTGGAATGTCAAAAAATACTGCTTAAGGTTATTCGATGTTTAATCAACTGAATGAAGTATAAACAGCTTGAATAAGCTGGTTTATGTAGGAAAGCATAAATTGATGCTCAATTTGCTTCTATAGCTTTAAAAAGTCCTAAATCCAAGTTGATAAAGACAGGGTTGTTGGAAGATTGACAACACAATAGGATGTTCCATCCATCTTTAGATCCTTCGGCTGTTAATATAGCATCATCTGTATTTTTGTTCGATTTATCATATTTATGCCGCTATAATACTATGTTTAGGTTTTTTATTTTTAAAGTTTGTCAAAGCTCATATAGAATCTGAGTTTTCTCTTCAGACCTTAAATAGAGTTTCACCTCCATCGCTGAATGAAAAGAAATGAAAATAAATCGACATGTAGCATCAAAGTGTTATTTTATAAGCGTAAAAAATGGCGTAATCAAAACCACTCTTCCTGTTTCCATCTCCTTAATCCGATACTAATTTATAAATCTGACAATCCTTTCGGTACGGACGGAGATTTATTAAATTACAAGCCCAGTGAAATTTATTGCAATAATAAGTATCCTCTGAAATTTATATCAGTTAATGCACTATCAGCATGTTAGAGATAGGGCTGTCATCTTTAAAAATAGCTCACTCTCAATGCCTTTTGCAATTCCCATTGCATTTGGACAAAATGAATATCAATTTTGATGGCTCAAAGGAAACAAAATATGATGTGAGTGAATTAATTAGTTTACATAATTAATTAATTTCTAAGAACATTTTCCATGGCAGAACCTAATTGTTTTACAGAATTGTATGGAAAAATTTATAAATATTCCATGTTTGAAATTTCATTTTAATCTGAAATTTAATTTTCTGAAAAACGTTCAATGGGGCCATATACTAGAATTACTTCGAAGTAAATGATTTATTATATTTCTCTCGTTTCTTAGAAGCGTTTTGGTCCCGTTAGCATTTTGGTTGAAGCAATTGTAGTTGTCAACGCCTTACTTGCATCTAATAATCGCCAGTTTGGCGAAATTGACTATATCTTAAAAGTTTCCCACCTACCTCGCTAGATTTTATAAATAAGCGGAAAGTATTTCTTCTTTTTATACTTCCTTATAGCTGCAGACCCAGCCTTCCTTATAGATACAGACCCAGACCGACATAATCTATCATTTTAAAAAGATTAACGAATATCACCACTGAAAATATTCTCATTAACCTGAATCAATATGGCTTAACTAAACAACTCCACACAGTTCACCCTCTCTTGAAACTTAAGGAAACAATAGCTTCCTTAAGTTTTAAGTTAACGCCTTTGAAAGATAATTAACCACTGAAATCATCTTTCTTGACATTGATAAAGCTGTTGACAGGGTTTGGATAGACGAACTAATCCATAAACTTATTAACTATAAGGTTTTCGCCCCTCTCTCATTCATCTCATTAACTCCCACCAAAATATAGTAGTTTCAAGGTTAGAATCAATAAGCAATTCTCATCCAGCCACGCAGTTAATTCTAGAATAACCAAATGACTAATGAAAACAAACTGCTTCCCTACACCTCCGTAATGCATCCAGTTATCTCATCTTAGTCCAGAGTGGAGCTACGCATGTAAATCCAATATTAAAATGCTTGAAACTGCTAAAAATTCTTTTCTCAAAATAATTGCCAAAGCCAAGTAGTATAAGCTTAACGACGAAATTACAATGGTCTTTGAAATTATTGTTTTCAGAAAGTACATTCAAAATCTTTCAATAAATTTCTTTTACTCACTGCCCAATATTCCACGCAAGTGCAAATACTCAAAATTTAATTCCTACGAACCCCTAATTTTTCTTAAAATTAATTTTTTTTAAAATTCGTATTTTAAACCTCTCTCATTTCGCATTTCCCCTTTTATCTAATTTCAAACACGCACTGGGCACGTGTTTGCACGCACGTGTTTGTGTGTGTGTGTGTGTATGCTCCGTCCTCCCAATACATAACTAAATACACCCCCTTGTAGGACAGCCAATAGAGCCATTTACCACCATCCAATAGTAATTCTCTCACTCATCCATTTCATTCCAAGCTCAAGTAAATCTGACATCATGCTGTCAATCCCCTCTTCACCTGCACTGAACTTCTCACTCACCTGTCCTCACGAAGTTACTATAACTCTCAGCTATTCCCAGTCATTCACTTCTCCCTCCTCGCCTCCTCACTCCACAAGACATCGGCAACTTAAATTTCTAGAAACATCAAGTTCAAAATACATCTTTCTTCTATTTATCATTGCAGCATCTCTGCTTCGGACTTTAGGCCCGCTACGCAGTCAAAGCGCCCGTTAAAAGTTCCGAAATTCCTTGCTTTTATACAGGCTAGACAAGACGAATTATTAATGTTGGTTAATAAATTATTTTTGTTATTTGCGTGCGGGGTTAATGTTTCTAAACGTCATTTACACTAATGACAGTATTACATTATCCACCAAAAGGTGACACAAGACTTTAATACTAAATGGCAGCACAGCTTAGAGCTTCTGGTTACATATATCTTCGACGCAAGCTTAATTCTGTGTTTAACAAAAATGTCCACTCATAAATCAGGACTATTGATAAGGCGCATTTAAAGAGGATGAGTTGTTTGTGGCTGCACAAGATAAGACACTAAGAATATCTCACGAGCAACAACAACAAACGGTAAACATACGTATAATATTTCAGTAATCCAATAATTTATTATTTCACTACAAAGGTCTGGATTCAGAAATTAGACTGACATTGTTTTCTACATCTTATATGATATTTTATTTATAAAATTTCATTATAAATTTTGTATCAAAATAAATATAACTAGATATAAAGATTAATGTTCTATATAGCATTGAATTTTATGAACTAATATATCAATGTCTAGTTCGATATCTTGTTCTATAAACTGTCGCAGTTCTCGAGGTGCTCATACGATGTTCTAGATATTTTTTTCTTTTAGTGTTCATCACTCTTAAAATTGGTTGCTCACAAATGTACGTGTTTCCGAACAAAAATTATAGGAATAACGAATGATTGTGCAGCGAGAGATATTTTGCGTTTGGATATGATTTATAAAAGTCTAATAAATAGACTTTATGAAATTTCTTTTTTAAGTTGAATTCCAGATTACAACTCTATACATTTCATTTGAAAATTTGCTGATAGTTTATCTAAGTCAATTGCAAATTAAATCAAAAAATAAAAATAATATTTAAACTTTTTTTTATTTTTTGAAAATCCTGAAATACATTTGTTTATTTTTGAGAATTTACTGATAGTATATCGATTGTAAATTAAATCAAAAAATAAAAGTAATATTAAAAAAAACCTGTTTATTTTTTGAAAATCCTGAAATCTATTTTCTTGTATAAATTCTTGTATAAAGAATTTGTCCCCACTTGAGTCCTCTTCCCTTTTGTCCAGTATACGGTATCGCCATTCTCACCATTTAAGTATTTAAAATATTTCTGAAACAGGAAATAGTTCAATTTCAGAGCATTTATAAAATTCACTAACTTGACGAATATTTGTATAGCATTGTCCATTCTTATAACTTTCCCACGTAAGTTTTCTTTATGTGTTATACAGACAATAGCATATCCTTTTCTATTAATTTTACAAAACTTTCTTTTTTACAAAACATAGCTGAAACCCCGTGGTGAAACCTCAGACCTGTTTTCAGTTCTATTACTCAAAACAGGTTTTACAGGAAAACTATTATTCTGTTTTTATGGCACTTTCCTTGATGCATATTAAATTTCGATTCATGTTTTTGCACTTAATGTCTTTTAAAATTATATTACTTCAAAACAGATATGATAACAGGACAAATTAAACAGAGTGCCTCACGATTCCTCTCAAGAAAAAATGGTTATATAAAGATGGACTGAAAAGTTGCCGACCTTCACGTAAAGATAACAGCCTTCATCAATAAAAGCGAGGGAATACTATTGCGCATTTTTTGACAGATACTCACTAAAATTTCAGCCATTTTGGAAAGCATAAAGACATTCAGGAAAGCCAAGTTTTCCTCCGAAATTTTAGCCAGTTGTTGTTTGACAATCGTTTGAGCGAGTCGATGTGAGTATTTTTGTGAAAATTGAAAATATCGAGTATCCAACTGTCATTAATATTTGTTTTTGAAAGGCAAATACGTCTACGCAAATCAAAGATGAAATTAGCTGTGAACGGAGACTTTGCACTATTTATCACCACCGTAAAACTTTGAACAGCTGAATTTAAACGTTGCGCACCAGCTTGGGAAACGATAGACGTTAGGGACGTCCAAAAGCTGACGATAACATTGCTAAAGTTCACCAAATGGTGCTAGACAGCCGTCGAATTAAAGTGAGAGAGATAGCAGAGGCTATGCATAGGTCCAAAGAGCGTGTTTGTCTTACATTGAATCCAGTTTTAGGCATGAGAAAGCTGTCCGCGCGTTGGGAGCTGACCAAAAACAAGTTAGACCAAAATCAAGTTAGACCAACACTCTGTTCAGGCGCGATAAATCTGAGTTGTGGCGCCGATTAATTACTGTAGATGAAACTTGGATTTACCATTATACACCCGGAACAAAAATACAGCCAAAACAGTGGAATGCAAAGGGAGAATCGGCTCCAAGAAGAGCAAAAACTATTTTTTCGGCTGTTTTTTGGGATATCATGGAATTATCTTAATCGATTTTTTTTTCAAACAGGAAAAACCAGTACAGGAGCATACTACGCATGATTACTTCACAAGCTGAAGATAGAAAACGCAGAAAAACAGCCACATTTGCAGAAAAAAATTCTGTTTCACCAAGACAATGCGCCTTCTCACACTTCAGCGGTTGTTGAGGCGAAAATTCACAAATTACGATTTGAACTGCTAGACCACCATCCTTACTCACCAAATCTAGCCCCCAAGTATCTTATTTTTATTCCTTACTCTAAAAGTTGCATTCGGGATCAGAAATTTTTGCGAAATGAGGAGACCACCCCCTTCCTTAATAATTATTTAGTAGAGAAAAACGCCGAGTACTTTTTAAACCAATTAAAGAGATCGGAGCATCGCTGGAAGAAGTGCATAGACTTGCAAGGAGACTATGTAGAAAAATAAAAATTAATGTAGAGAAAAAAATATCTTTATCTTTGTTAGGTCAAAAACGTTTCAGACCACCCTCGTTTGTTCAGTTTCAATAGAATAATGTTCTTTTATCGATATATTTCCTATTTTTTACTATGTGAATTTGTTGAGACGTAGAGACCCTGCTAAAATTTTAAAATTTTCGAACTACTTATTTGATAATGGTAAAGATTAGAAATAAACAATAATATTCATTTTTATGAAAGAATAGTAAGAACATAAAATTCAAATTTTAGTAATGAGTGAAAAATATATCTACCAACCTTAATCATAAGATAAAAACTGATGAGTCTATATTTATTTCATTTCCTTCACCCAATTCCTAGAAACACTTGCATTGACAATTTAACTGTTATGCCTGATAACTCTCCTGCCTTAAACAGAATTAACGAATTATGCGACGTATTCACGTATGTACGAATGTCATCATAATCCATCTAATTGCAACAGTAAACATGCAACAGTAAAATGAAGCATAAGAGATGACTATTGCTTCTTATCTGAGTTCTCCTGAAGAATAAAGTCAGTTTCAGACAATGCGGTAGCTGTCTGAACGAATGACAGAAAATATAGCAGTTGTTAGATTTAAATACAAATTGCCTGCCTCTCTCCATACTCAGTCAACTCACGTCCTTCAAACGACTATCTGTAATTTCTTAATATCCCTCATATTCTCATGCCTACTATTTGAATCAACACAAAGGAAGATATTCGAGACTATAAAGGACAATCTTCAGACCTATCATCTTGCCAAAAAACAACTAGGTTGCATCAACTAAGCCGCCTTGCCTGCATTCAGCCTAAAGTTCTCTATCCTAAAAGAGATTCAGACTCTGGCCACTAAATAAATCACCACCCAATTTTATCTAATTCCGGCCATGGGCATCGGTGGGGATAAATCACCAAAGTTGATATGCTTATAGCTCAAGGGTTCCTACTTAGCATAAGATTTTCTATAGAGGTTCAGACGTGATGGAAGGGTGGTGACATTGACTTGACTCATATAAGCCATTTGGCTCAAAGACTCTTAGATTAATTTTTTTTCTGATTCTTTGCACTTTCACTCCTCTCTACCTTCTTGGACCGTATTGAATCGTGATACGGGCCATATGCAGCCACCACGCCATGGGTTGACTATCCCTGATTTAGAGTTTCATCAAAATTATCCGTATTCACCTATATTTCGATCTTACAAAAGAGTTCATTACCATTAGATTGCAACAATATCGAAATAAATGTGAAAACATTTAAAGTATATTTATGGAAAAATGGATGGCGAAACAGTTAAACATAGGGGATATGAGAGATTCTGAGAAGAAACGAATAAATTTGTTTTAAGAATATTTTAAATCGTTTTTTTTCTTTCAAATTAATAAGCTGCTGTATATGATATAGAAAACACAAAATGAAAAAACTCTCAAATCCAAATAACGGTTGATCAAATGTTTCATAATATGATCAATGTAAAAGTAATATAGTAGTACGGTTTCATTGTTTTAAAACTTCCTTTCCTTTTTAAAAATTTTGGAACCCAATTAATCCTCTCTCCTCGTTTATTGACAATGAATTTTCATTACAAAAGTCTGAAGCAAAGTATATAATTTTCATTAAAGAATCAACTTCCTGAACGACTTATTTTTAAGTGTAACCTAAGCAATGACATATGTACGCAGTTAATCAATAAAGGCTTTACTTTTTATATCTAAATTTGTAAGTATTCGATGGAAATCAAGTATCATGTCCAGAATAAAAATAGAATTTCATAAATTCAGGAGGACGTCATGAATAACATAATAATGAAAATAAATCATTCACTCTTTTCAGATTGAATTCCGAAGGAGAAAATTACTTCGAAATAAGAATGAATAAGAAATCGTGAAATACATCGAAGACTTTTTTGAAAGGTAAAATATTACACAAATCCAAGTTTCTTTCCCTCTTTTGATGTATATTTAAAATTTCATGACTCTTTTTTAAAAATTGTTTCTCATTAAATAAGGCCTATTTGTAAGCTGACTTTAGAAAAAGAGATGATGATACAGCAATATTTAAGTTATTAAATTTATTAAATTCTCAGATTCAAATTTAGTTTTTGTTCATTGAAATAAATCCGTTTTTTGAAATCCTTCGTTTTTAAAGTAAATTTCGAAAGATTGGTTCATAATTAACGTCGCACATCAAAGCAGCACGATAGCTAATGACCACGGAACTCGTAAGTTTAAAGTGACGAAAACGCAGCCTGAATTCCCTTTTCTGTCTTTTACACCACGCCATGAGCCACAATCAATTTCATGTGCATCAACTTCGCTCTACGAATCAGAACTTCTCTTCTAGTCGAATCAGAACTCGAATTCGCGACAAAACAAAGCAAGCTCAAACTCGCGTCAATGACCTCTCGGCTACCATGTTCGTGCTAAGAAGTGTCATAGAAACAGTTATCATTCAACATATTTTTTTCCTCTTTCACTCAAAAAATAATAAGAGAAAATTCATGACAATTAATCAAAAACCGAAGCATTAAACTGGTCATAAAAATCGATGCTTTTTGGAAAATATTTTTTAATAAATAAAATTGGAATCTGTACATACAATTATTAGATAAATAGATAATAGTACAGTCGTTATAAAAGTGGGACAGCCATAATAACATCCGAAATTCTCATCGAAGACGGATAAAACTAATATCACTGTTAAGGCTTCCGTCTATCAACCATTTTGAATTCGTGAATGTAATGTTAATCCTTTCTAATTTTTCTATTTTCATCTTCAGATCTGGACTATTTTATCTATTTGAATGTAATTGGAAAAAGCATTCGCAAGAGCAAAAAATTAATAAAGTCTTCTGTAGAATTACATTTTTCGTCTAATTTTCAAAAATGTTTTTACATCTATTTTAATTACTCGTTTATGGGATATCCGGTTTTTAAAAATATTTTCAAGCATCTGACATAGAATTTAATTCTACAGAAACCATTATTTATATATTTATTTTTGTTCTTTCTAATGCATCTTTTTGCATTCAAATAGATAAAATATCTTTGGCTTAAGGAGAAATGTAATAGTTTCCTAAGATTAACATTACGTTTCGAAGTCAAAATGACCAGTAGACGGAAGACCTTGGTCTTAATGGGTCAATTGATTACCTCAATCAACATTAATAATTAACATCTAAAAACAATTTTACCGTTATAGAAATTATTTACCGAATTAAATACAGAATAGTGTCAATAGTTCATGCTCCAAATTTCCTTCGAACCCGAACATTAGCCATGGAGATATTCACCGAAAACTGTTAAGGAGACTTGTGCATATCGATTACTTCCGAACAAACCATTCCTATTATTTTCCCTGTTCCTTAACATCATACGATGATAACTCCGATAATAACGATTTTCTTTTTTAATAAACATTGCAAACGGTGTATTCCGTGATATACGACTGTAATTTCAACATCGATCTAATAAAGGAGAATTGTAGGTCGTTGGTTCAAACATTGATGCCGCTTAAAAGCTGCTGTGTAACGATGCTTATGTCCATTAAATCTGTCGATGTCTCAAGATCTCCCATTGGTGTGGTATGGAAATATGGAGATGGAAGTTCCGTCCTCCTCACTTGATCGAGGTTCCAAATTACAAGGTTCGTCTCCAAGAGCATTACTTCTCAGTGCGACAATAATACAAAAACAATCAATCAATGTTGCGATTACTACAACAAAAAAGCGGCTCACAAGAAACGTGAAATATATTGAAGTACATGGTGGGATAAAAAAAATCATTAGAATTTAAGCGAATTAGAAGAGTAAAAATCGCGTTATGCCTCAAGAAAGAAAACTGCTACCAGTATAAGACAGAATTTGACTGCTGCAAGATTGTGGCCTACTGGGACTGTAGTCATTCGTTACACAATATTACTCATAGCTTTGGTCGTGATATTAGGGCTACATTACGAATCGATAGGTCTACGAGGACCTTAAAGAATGCAATGCTAGACAGCTGAATTTCCCTGCCACTAACACCCAAGAGGATTGACATGTTGTCCTCGTGGCCTTGCAGGATCATGCAGCCCTTCCTCCGTGAACTGAATTATGAGCTTGGTTCGTTCGCATAACAAAATTATCCTCACGGACAATACCAATACAATGACTTCTGTAGCACTATAGACAATCAGCAAGGCAAAAAATATTACGGCTTTCTTTGATGCTGCAGAAGGGACAGTCGGAGTTACCGTGTCTATGATTGACGTCAATCATAGACACAGGAATGACGTCATATCTCTTTTCAAACGAGCCAAAAGCTTGTTCAGATGAGGAAATTAAACTGAGGATTTTCACTCACTTTTTTTTTATCAACTTTACAAGTTATATTATTACCTTAAATTAAATACTTTTTATCTATTTAGTCGTTACGATTTTTTATTGTAATTTAAAATTATTTTAAGTATTGGACTAGAGGGGTTTGTAAAAAAAAATAACATTTCCTTGTTCTATCACCTTTCCATGTGGACATCAAGGGAAAGGAAATGATCGATAATTCTGCTAAATCGGTTGCTGGTGAAATGTCTCCTTCTATTTCATACAGCGATATTATAAAATTAATTAAGTTGGCTATCCATGATCATTGACAAGAAGCTTCAAGGAAAACTAAATCAAGCTAAAGCCATCATCTCTCAATTGAAGTTATTTTCATGTAGAAGACAGGACGGGATTTTAACTCGTTTACGAATTGGACATATGAGACTTACATGTAAACATCTCTTTCCCGCTGAAGATCCCCCTGTATGTAACCATTGTATTTGTTTTCTTACTGAGCGACTCATTTTAATTGAATGATCTGCTTTTAACTGTGTTCGTTTCCAACATTTTAAATCTTTTATATTGTCTTTAATGGATTAAGTCGGGGAAACTCTCCGACATAATTTATTTCACTTTTACATGGCATTGGTTTTAACACATTCGTTTAATTTTATTTATGTACGTTTTATTCTCTACCCTTAGGTTGAATTATGAATTTTTAAACTAACATAAAGATTAAATACTTAACTTGAGTTTGGCACAATATATTCCTTGAGTTTGCAATGCCAGAAATTTCATACAACGAACCAACCAGCCTTTGTTCTATCATTATTTCGATCTTTTTAAAAGAATCATTACAACATCTCACTGATACTAAATGCGTTAATTATGGCAACTGGACAATAAAAAATATAACCGCATTATGAATGTATATTAAAATCTTGGACAAGGAAATAATGTCGTTCTTTTCTTTTTCTATTCAATATTAATAATTAAGCGAAATTAACATAATAACAATTTTAGTTTACACGTCCTTAAACATTTTACATATATTTTAAAATTTAAAAGAAACTCTATTTCACTGTTTCATATCTGAAGAAAAAATGGACAAATAAAGTAATTAGAGTGCTCTTAAACCCATTTTCAATATTTTATTTGCCATTACAGCGTAGCAACAAGATTCTGAATTCGACACACAACCTATAATATTGCAGAATTCAAACTTGTAATGCAATTGTTAACAATTTTTAAACTCTCTACAGTTATAAAATTCACAATCGACAGAACAAATAAAAAAAAAACATAGATTCATTATTAATTAAACCTTACATATTGAAATAATTAGTCCAGAATTTCCGACATAACGCGCAACCTACTAAGGTATCAAATTCTTGTATATTACATGTAAATATTTTCACTGTATGTAGTGCAATATGATTACATGATATGCCTAGTTCGAGAACCACCATTGCTTATTGAAATTAAGGTACTGAGACTAATTTAACAAGGAAGGACTTATGTTAAGTTTAAATAATATTCAAGTTTTAAAACTAAAATCAATGGAAGTCATATTTTAACATTGGGATACCTGTATGCTAATGCAAAGAGAATCACATTTATAAATATTGATAGTTATGTATGAGCATTATTAATAATCAATAACAGTGTCGATAATTTTAAGTCATAAGATTACATTTAGGTACAACGTTCATTAATTCCACGGCGATTGTAACTTTAAAAATTAGCAGAGTATTTTCAAACGCTGCGTTCTGTGTACTGAAGATAATTATAAAATTTCAAAAAGTAAATTTAATGAAGTTTTTAAGACATTTAATTTCATAGCTCAAGTTTCTGATACTTTTTATATAAATACTGTGCCATATTTGAAATTTGTGAGTGTTTATTAGAATAATATTATATTATTTGTAGAGAAAATAGCCTCATTTTATGTGAAAAATGTCGGCAGTATGGGTGAAGTAGATTTTGAGAAAAGAGTATTAGAATCCAAAAACAAAAAAGAAAAACGTAAATGCAGATATTTTTTCTATGGTGTTTTGACAACTTTGAAATTCTGTTTTAAAATGTCCCATTTATCACATTCTATTAAATAATAAATCTATGGACTCAGTTAAGTGCATTTTATTCTTCAACAGAAAAATAAAACTGTAAATTTTGTAGCATTTTAGTCTCTTTGTTACTTTAAATTACAAATTATTTTTAGTTTACTTGCCTTTAAATATGCAGCACATATTTTAATTTAATAATCTCGTTTGTGCAATTTTATTTCTTAAAATTTGTGCAATACCATCATTTTTAACATGCGCTGTATGTGGCATTTTATACAGCAATTTTACTTCTTTACGTTTGCAACTTTTTCGACCTCTCCACTCACGTAAATTATCAGAAATGACAAGAGAAAAAAAAATGAATAAGAGATTGATGCTTATGTCAGGAATTGATCTTTTTTTTATATAAAAGGACATAAATATATCGCAGATAACACTCACGTTTTGCACCCTGTATTCTTTTATGAACTGATTCCGCACATCGAAGGTAAGTTAAAATTATAATTTTTTTTAATTTCATTTTCAGGTTTCAAAAAGTTAAAAATAGCTATTCGAATTTCATTCCTTAGATCTATTCAATATATATATATATATAAAGTAAGAGGAAGTTCTCGATTTTTCCTTTAATTCGTTTGAATTCTTTTTGTTAGTACTACGTCAGGTAAAATTCTCTCTCATGAAAAATTCTTTCATTTTATTGCAATTGTTCAAGTGAAAATACTACGTGTGTGTTAGGCAGCTAATCTATTAACAAATAATATAACATAATATAACCTATATTTCCAATAACATAACATGATTTAAAAAGGATTTTTATTGCTTTTTTGTTAAACACTGTAATAAAAAGTCCAGTTACGAGAAACTAAAAGGTGTATAAAGTAACTACAACTATAAAGTAACCGGAAAAATTGAAAGATAGAAAGACGATATAAATTTTTTAAAAAAATAATAAATGTATGGGATGGAATAGTGATATTTCAATTTCTCGTTAAAGTCAGTTTTAACTGTCTTTTTTTAGTCGTTTGCATATAAAAAAAACACGGGTGACAATTTTAGTCTTCGAGAAAGTGCCGCGCTTACTTGGAAGTAACAACTTTATATCATTAATTTTAACACATATTAGGTAAATCTGTTCCCAAAGATCGTATATTGTTATGGTATCGCAATATTTTCTCTCAAATATTTTTATCACCATTCATCTCTTACTGATTTTCTGAGAAAGAAATATGACAATACGACTTAGAAAGGATTTTTTTGACTCCGGGCAATTGTATTTTATACCGTAATGCTAAGCTCCACGCAGCATCGTCTGTACGACAATAACTTATGAGCATTTATTCCTACTGATAAATCCTCCTGCATATTATCCCGACTTATCACCAACGGATTCTTTTTTCCGAAATCTTATGGTCACCATGGAAGGACAGACTAATTTTAAGCATGTCGAATATTCAATCAAATGTCTCGCGTATTTTCCGAACTGTTACTTCCAATGATAAAAAAGTATTAATTTGAAGACTTGATATATGTTCAGAAGAATTATATTTACTCTTTTGGCAATTATAGTGAGTAAGTACTTGTGCGTTTATGGCACTAAAGCCAAATTTATCTGCCGAACATTTGCTTAGGATGACATTATTTTTTTTTCTCTATATAATTGTAAGAACATATGATAAACAAACAAAGATTGATTAAAAAAATTAAAAATATTGAAACACAACACTCCCCAAATTATTTTATGCAAAGTTTTTTCCAGCAGATTTAGAGGCCAAAAGTTTAATTATGGTTAACTCTCGCTCTATGATTTCTTAGTAATTATTAATTTATTCAGTTAAATATTATAATTAAACAAACGATAAAATATTGAAAGGGACAATAATACCCTTTTCAGCTATTAAAGTTAAAGCAAACGATTAATTATTAAATCAAATATATTTAAAGATATATGTAATTATTACTGCCATAAAATAAAAATAAAATAAATATTTACATATTAATCTTTATTCTTAACAATTAATATTTCAATTAGACGACTAAAATTCAAACTAAAAATGTTGCTAATTGGTTAAAAGGAATGAAATTAGATTAAGGGGTCTCAGGACCCTTAAACCTCAAAATTTTTGATTTTTTGAAAAAAATATATGTTAGAGCCTCATTTGATCTGAACATTTTGGCACCAAAATTATAACGATACTTCAAACACTTCCAGAGTTATCGAGAAAAAACTAAACCATCCTGGTGAAAAGTAAACCAAAACAAGCCACTGCCACGCCCACTTTTGACAGCTGTCAGAATTTTCTAAACATTATTCTCTCTTGCTGAATAGTTTTAGAAGAAGAGTCATATTTAATATCAAAATAAACTTGAGAATAAGTAGGAGTGTAGCAACTCAACTTTTAACTTTGCTTTTTCTGAGTTTGTTTATTTACTTTCGCTTACTTTCGCTGTCAAATTTATTCGTGATAAGATCTCTATCGCAATAAGTGTTTTGATATGGATAATCTTGTGAAAAAACGATCGTCTGGACAGAGACCAAAAAAGAAAAGATTTCAAGGTAATAAATACATGAAGAAATCGAAGTCTGAATTTGGCAGAATTGTGTTTGAAGATATAGCGCCAAACAAAAGTACATCTGCTAAAAAGTTACCTTGTGCACATAGTGTTTCGCAATCTTTAGAAAAAGATGTTTGTCACAGATTTCTGGAATATAGATTAATAGATATTAATTTAATGTTCTAAGAATTAGAAAAATATATGCATTGCACTGTGTGCCAAGGGGAAATAAAAATGAGTGAAAAATCCACTATAGGATTGTCATCAACTTTCCTAATAAGTTGCAAAACATGTGGAGTTAAACAGAAATTCAATTCCTGTGAATTGATTGGTGACAAAAAAATGTACCTGAAATTAATAGACGGTCTGTATTAGCGATGAGATATATAGGCCAAGGATTATCCTCACTCGAGACATTTTGCTCTATTATGTGTTTGCCAAAGCCAGTGTCTCAGAAGGCATATGACGTAATAAATAAAAAGATAGCAGATGCGAGTGAGGCTCTTGCAAATGTATCAATGATAAAAGCTGCGAAAGAAGAAAAAATTATTGATGGCACTGCAAATTCTATTGCAGTTAGTGGTGATGGGACATGGAAGACACGAGGTCATACATCTCTTATCGGGGTGTGCACTCTGATTGGAGCTGATTGTGGAAAAGTCCTCGATATTGAAATCATGTCTTCGCATTGCAATGGGTGCAACTTATACAAGGGGCCAAAGTTCGGGCCCAAATATAGTGCTTATTTGGCTAAACACCAGTATTTTTGTAAAAAAACCCACTACGGATCCGCTGGACAAATGGAAGTCAGTGGAATGCAAAGAATTTTTCTCAGATTTGAACGCAAACATGGCTTAATATATCAACAATACATCGGTGATGGGGATTCAAAAACATTTTTATCTATTGTTGAAAAAAAGCCATACGGTGACAGCATTACAATTGATAAAATTGAGTGCGTTGGACATGTTCAAAAGCGAATGGGCTGCCACTTGAGGAAATTGAAAGCCTCAATGGGGAAAAAGAAGCTGTCTGATGGGAAACAATTGGTGGAAAAGGTCGCCTAACGGATGCTGTCATAAATAAATTGACGGGCACGGATTGCATTACTATGGTAATGCAATCCGTGCCAATGCTCAAAATGTCAGCGAGAAGAGGCAAGCTATCTGGGCTGTATGGGCTCATATAGCTAGTACAGATGATGAGCCGAAGCATTGGTTCTGCCCTAAAGGCAGCGATAGTTGATGTAACTATAATGTTTCGGAGTTTAACAACAAAGCTCAGGAATATAAACATAAGAACACCTTACCATAAGCAGTTTCAGATTCAATTAAACCTGTTTTTAAGGATTTATCGCATTTGAAGCTGCTGCGAAGATGTTTAGGTGGTAAAACCCAAAATGCAAATGAGTCACTGAACTCGCTGATTTGGAAATACAGCCCAAAAGTAATTGGGTCAGGCCTAACAGTTGCAAAAATAGCCACTTTCATATCTGTATGTGAGTACAATGATGGACGTAAAAGTCAAGCTGGTTTGATGCTTGCGTTAGGCTTGAAAATTCACAGGAAATACATTTATAAATGTGTGAGTGTCAACAAAGTGCGCGTTTCAACTGCGAAGAAGCGAGCAACCGAAGCTTCCTTTGAAGTTCGTAAGGTTAAAAAAATTAAAAAAGCTAAAGAAATGGAACGCCATAAGATTAATGAAGGAAGTACTTATGATCATGAGGCTTTTTAGTGTATGTTATTTTATTTGAATTCTTTTTTTGTTATTTTTCAACTTTAACTTCATTTTTCTCAAAACAAAAATTTTGAACTTGCGCGTAGGATTTCTCAGAAACTATTTAGGATATCAGAGTGAAATTTTATATACATGTTCAAAAAAGGTTTTTTTATGACTTATAGATCAATTTTCATACAAATTATTAACAGAAAATCTTTTATATGAATTTTAATTGGATTTTTTCTTAAAATTTCATAATTTTTTTAATAATTGTATTAAATTTTTTTTTCTCTAAGTTTCTCTAAAAGTGTGTATAACTTTAAAATTGAACTTTTTTTACTAGATAACATCACTTTTGTAAATTTTAATCAATAATATTCTTCAGAATCCTGCGCGCAGCAAAATATAGATTTCCTTAATTTTGAAAAAATGTCTAATTTATTTTTCATTATAACTTTTTAAATATTTCTTCAAATCTCATGAAAATATGAGACAAAGTGTAAATAAATATGAATATTATGTGGTAAAAGTTTCAATTGTCTGCTTTTTTTCATTGGTAAATTATATTGTTTTGAAAAATGATATTTTTTTCGATACACGGACAAGCTTTAAGAGTCCTGAGACCCCTTAAATGATTCACGTGCATTCCACACTTTATTTTGAAAGGTGGTCAGGAATTACATATTGGGGTTATACCGAAAATGAAAACCTCTTGGTTAGGTAAAAATAGAGGTAAAATCTGAACTATGGTGTCTGGGCCAATTCTTAAAAAATCTAATTGGGAAAGGGGTTCCCCTCACCAATAGACAAGTTTAAAACAGAATAATTTTTAAAAATATGAGACGATGATGATAAAATATCGGACAGACAATTAAAATGTGATGAATGATGCATGGGGTTTAGCAAGGACACTCGCAAAGGACCAAACAAAAAGTGTTTACTTATGCGTAAATCGAGATGTCCAATTCAATAGAGTCAATCTGACATCCGCTCTTCGCATTGGAACATTAGGTCACACTTCAATTATAGAATTCACTGAGTGAAATTGGATGTGGGTCTAGAGACTCCGCGTTTCTTGTCCGTAATTATAGATTGATCTAGAGTATCTAGCCCTGATGGGCTGAAAACTCTGGTGTGGTACTATTGCTTGATAACTTCAAGTGTCCAGTGCAATTGGATATTATGATAAGTGAGCAAATTAAGTGATATTAGGATTAAAAATTAAAAAGTTTAATTCAGCTTGAAAATAATAAAATTTACGTGAGTAACACTATTCAAATGGTAGGATAGGGTGGGGTAGATACAGGGTGAAGGCGCTTGTCCAATGAGGAGGCAGCAGCATTAGCTGATCTGGAGTGGGCGTGGTAAGTTGTGGGTTTCGACGAGGTACCCTGTAGCAATGATATGATTGGTCGACAGTGATGGTTGGTAAGGATATATATATATAAAGGAGTTGATTAAGTTGTAGGTGTTGGAAATCTTCTGATTCTTGGGAGATGGTATTTATATCTTGGGTTTCTGTAGTCATGGGTTTCCAAAATAGATGGGTTAGAACAATTTTGAATGTTAATAAAAAATTTATCACAGATTTCTCTTATATGATTTTTAATATTGGGAAGGTCAATGGAGTTTCTCATGAACCACCTAGCATTGCATATCATGTGAATTATATTATTTTGCAGTATTTCCAATTTGTTGTAATGGATTTGAGCTGCATGCCTCCAAACGGGACAAGCGTAGGTTATGATTGGGCGCCGAAATTGTTTATAGACAAGCATCTTGTAGTTAATGTCTAAAGCAGAGTTTCGGCGAATTAAGGGAATCACTTTAATCGCGGCTTGCAGAAACTTAATTTTGGATTGATGTAATGTGTTGGTTAAAAGTGAGGGCTTTATCAAGTATTATACCGAGATATTTTGCAGATTGGGACCATTGAATTTTATTGTTGTGTAAATATATGTTGATTGTGGGAGTACGATTATTTCTCACAAAGAGGACGGCTTCCGTTTTTGAAACATTCTGGGCTATTTTCCATATGGAAAACCAATCCTCTAAGTGAGCAAGGTGTCTGTTCAGGTGGTGGCCTACTAATTTAATGTTTAGGTGTTTAGCAAGTATCGCTGTGTCGTCCACAAACATGCAGAGAATTGTGTTGGCTGATCGTGGAATATCGTTCACATTATTTTGGAAAAGGGCTGGCCCTAAATTCGAGCCTTGAGGGACTCCTTGTTTAGGCGTAGAGTAAGTGTTATTTATTTTTACAACAAAGGATCTATTTTTAAGATAAGAATTGACAAGTGTAATTAGGTGAGAATGAAAATAATTTCTTATGAGTTTGTAAATAAGTCCTGCATGCCAGACTCGGTCGAACGCCTTTTGGATGTCTAAGAAGACCGCCCCAGCTTTTTCTTGATTTGTTTGAGTAGCTTTAATAAATTCTACTACTCTGTAGATTTGGTGGGTGGTCGATAGTCCTGGTCGGAATCCCTGCTGTTCAGGGATAATGATGTTTTTAGTTGTCATATGATTATTCATTCTGTTAAGAATGACCTTATCTGCTATCTTCCCAAGAATGGGAAGAAGAGAAATTGGCCTGTAGCTTTCTGGGTTCGACTTATCCTTACCAGGTTTTAATATTGTATTACAGTAGCAGTCTTCCACAGATGAGGAAAGTGACCGAGATCTAGCATGGCATGGATGATCTTTGTTAGTGTGAAGATAAAAATTAGTGGTAAATTTTTAATCATCTTATTAGTGATGAGATCATTTCCTGGAGTTTTATTGATGCTGAGCTTGTTTACATATGTTAAAATTTCAGATGGTAGTGGAGGTGGAATAGGTGGTTGATTGATATAGTTATTTTCATTGACCAGGTAGTTGTGAACGATATGTGTTATTATGTTATCATGATGTGGTGTTTGCATATCATTCAGTTGGAATTGGTTCTGAAGGGTATTTGCGATTTGTTCAGATTTGTCCTTGTGCTGGGCCGTTAAGGGCTAAAATCTTTGAGCTTTTTTGTATCAACTCTTTTGTAGCTCCCCAGATGGAGCCACTTTCAGAGTTAAGTGATGAAAGAGTTGATTTTATTTGTTCGCTTTTAAATTTGTGTATTTTATTTCGTATGAGTTTGTTTACTTTGTTGAGATGATTTTTATCAGCAGGGGATTTTGTAAACTGCCAAGTTCTCCTTGCTCTATTTCTGTAGCGTAGTAGTTCTTTAATTTCTCTGCTAATAAAGTTTTGTTTTTGTGGTGGTAGCAGTTTAGTGAGGTGTTGTATGCATTTGTGATTTCTGTTGTGTAGTCGGAGACCTGCGATTCAAGTTCTTCAACAGTAGTAGGTTTCGGTAGAATTTTTGCATTATTTCGAAGAGTGTTTTGGAAAAGACACCAGTCGGTTCTTCTTCTGCTTCCTTGGTGATGAATATGCTTAGTCTGGCAGTCTATCGTTATTTTTACTGGATCGTGGTCCGAGCTGAGCTTGGGGATGGAGGTGAGGGTGACTGGCTAATAGCAGTCACTCGTGAGAAGTAAGTCGATTGTTGATTGGGCGTTAAGGTCGAAACGGGTAGGAGTGGGTGGAGCATGGATTTTTACATTATGTTGATCTGCAAATCTTTTAAGAGTATTTCCTCTTTGATCAGTATATCTATTTCCCCAAGTTGTGTGTTTTGCTTTAAAGTCCCTGCAAATCATAGAGGGTTTTCCTAGATTTAGGATTTTCTCTAAGTCTGGGGGGAGTAGGGTTCTTCTATCGATTGGGAGGACATAGATGGAGGTGAAGTAGGTGTCTTCTCCGTTCGGTGCTGTAAGTACGATCGTAGTAGCCTCTGTTGCGTTTAGAGGTGATGTAGGGATATTATGGTATGATAAAGATTTTTTGATAAGAATCGCAGTTTGTCCTCTAAGATGATTGCTTGCGTCTGGTTTGAGTCTATCATTTCTGTATGTAGTGTAGTTGGCCAATTTAAGTGTGTGTGACAGTCCCAGGTGGGTTTCTTGTAAAAATAGGATATCAGGGTTATGCTTGTCTATAAAATCCCGCAACTCGACCATACAGGATCTGACACCTTCTGCGTTCCTTGTGATTATTGTAAGGCCTAGATTATTTTGTATAGCCATAAAGAATATTTTTATTAGACTTGGGTAACGATACCCTGCAAAAATATATTTAGCTTGTCGTTTTTATCTGCGACTTTGCTCATGTTTTCGCAGGTATTTAGTAATGTAGGGAACATGGCAAAGAAGGTTTGTAGTTCTTTTACAGCATCAAAGATAGTGAATGAGCTATTATTTTCGGTTGAGTATCATTGCGTTTTTGTTTATTTTGGTGATTATTTATGATTTTAGGTCTTGGTTCGTTTTGGGTCACTTCAGCTGTTTCCTGGTCGAGTGGCGTCCTCTGTTGTTCAATATTTTGCGAAATTGCTTGAGCAAATGATTTTCCAGGTTTGATATTAGCGCTATTTGATATTATGTTTCTGTTATTGGTTTGGCTAGTGGCTTTACCTTTAGGAGGTTTTGGATAGGCGGAACATCTTTCATAGCAGGCAACATGGCCAAAGTTTCCTCAGTTAATGCATTTAGGATTTTCTTGGCGTTGTTTGATGGGGCAGGTCCCAGTGCTGTGGTTTTCACCACATTTCAAGCATCGGGTTATCATGGAGCAGTTAGCAGAGGAGTGATGAAAAAAGTTGCAGTTATAGCACTGCGTTGCTCCCCTTTTTCGCTCAAACTGGTCAATTTCGAACTGCATGTATAATATCCTTGTGATTTTATAGATATCGGTTTCATCATTCGTTTTTCTGATTTCCACCATAAATATGGGGAGTGTTTCTTTTGTTTTGTATCTTCTGAGTTGAACTACTTTTTCAACTTTGATGTTTTGATTAATTAGATCCTGTTTGATGTCATCATTGTCGGTTGTTTTTGGTAATCCTTTGATCACAATTTTTTGTGGTCGTAGGTTTTGAGGTTGGGTGATATAAAATTCTAGTTGCATTTCTTTGAAATATTTAGTGATCTCCCTGTGCTCGTCAGACGAGTCAGGGAAGACTTTAATATAACTTCCTGCTAGCTTGTTTGTGGATAGTGGCGCAATCCTATGAACTTCTTGTAGAATTAAATTATAATTGTTTGTAAATTTTAGCATGATTGGATGGATTTTATCCTTTTCTGAGGACGTGGAAACAGCATCCGCGACCGTTGGTTGACTGTTGATTTTTAAGACTGAAAATTTATTTGCAATGTCTAATGGTTGGAATTTATTTAGTTTAGGCTGCTTGGCAGTCTTTTTAGGAGAAAGAAAAGTGGAGTTTTCTCCATTATTTTGGTCTAAAGCTCTTTTCTTAGCTATTTTAGGGTGGGTGGGACAGTTTTGCACTGGACACGGTAGAAGTAAATCAAGCTTACCTTACCTTGAATTTCCCTCGTCTTTGCTTTAGCCTTTTCGGGTTCCATCTTATTAATTTCCAGGTTTTCTTCAAAGTTGGAATTTGGAAATTTTGTAGCAAGTGCGATGCAATTTTCATAGTGCATTTGACTTCCTGTGGCATTTGCCAGAGCTCTACTTATTTCCTGGATCTCTTTACATTTCTTTTGGTCTTCCGATTGAATCGGTTCACTTATCTCCTCTTCTTCCATTGCGACCGAGTCGCACTCGCTCTTCGTATCCTCAATATCAGTTAGAACCACAGCCGACGAATCCGTGAGCCTTGGCATAGTGTCAGGTTTCTTCTTCTGCTTAGTCCTGGCATTCACGCGTTTCTTGTCGTGCCATTTTAAGTTGATCGCACACATGAGCTTGATTTTCGTTGTCCAAAATTCTTACGTGACTAGTTATCCAAGAAAAGACGATTACTGTGCAGTACATAAGTTTATTTAAAAGTTAATAATTTATTCTTCTATGAAGAAACTTGTTTCGTTAATTTATGTGGTAACTTGCACATTAACAAAACATAAGAAATACAATACTGAGAGAAAAGAAGAATTCGCAGTTTTTCAAGTCAATTAAAGTATTTTTTTCGACTTCAGATTGTAGCAAATGACTAAAAATAATTTCTGAAAGTAATTTTTACAATTTTAGTCTTCAAGAATTTAAATATAGAAACAGTTAACAAATTTGTGAGTATACATTGCCTCACTGGTCCATCAAAATATTGTATTTTTGTTTCTTTTATTCATCTTAAGGCATCATTTGAAAAACACCTCTTTCAGTTTTTTTTAAATGGAGGCGGAGATTTTTGTTTTGAATTCGCAAAATATTTCTTTACTGTGTGATTCATAAGAAAAGAACATAATATTGATGAGCCTCTTTTAAAGTTCTGTTTCATTAAAATTAACAGTAAGTTTTTCAAAAAAAAAGGAAAAAGGAAAAATTGTCTATGCATTATATCATGGTACGTAATAAGATGACTGTATTGTCTTTGTAGATAACATGCATGTGTTCATGCCAATTCAGCCAACATTCAGCCAACCTTTTAGGACTTTGCTATGACGTTTTTGAATAAGAACCCATGCTAGTAAATGAGCGACGACTTATAGAAATTAGAATAGAAAGATAAGAATGTTGGATAACATTTATAAGCTGCGAAGAATTTATTTATTGTTGGAATAGTTAAAAGACTTCTTTTTGCAATGGAAGAGTTGAACAATGAGATTCAACATATACTTAATCTGTAAATAAAGAGATTAAATGACTCGACGTTTAGTTTGATCATCAGAGTACGGAAGTTTTGTCGAATCTAGGTTATAAGTTTTAGTACTGACACGGTTAGTTAAATGTTAGATGTCTCCACTCTCACAATACGCAATTTTAGTTCTGTTTATTCTTAAGAGAATAATTAAGTTCAATCTTTGACTGATTAGTGAGAATGACTCTTGCTTGTGTGAACTCTTTTAAATTACGATGGCTCAAATATGAGAGAGCAAGGCGTTAGAATATTACATTGTAATAATTATGAGGAAAATTGCTTTCGTAAAAATAATTTTCCTTTATGTAAAAATACAATCTAGTTTTTCTAATTTTTGGAACCTGGCTCTTTTTTGCACTAGTTCCTTGTGTTTTTTTTTTATAACATGGATTTGCACAACACAGCATATTTTAGAAATGGAACAATCATGTTGTACGGAGACTATCTGTAGCGACCTATGGGCTCGTGTGTCTTACAAGAACGGATGATGAAGGCTTAAGGATCCACTATTCAGATCCTAATGGATATGCTAATTTGAAAACGATGGAAAGTCATGAAAAATTTATACTTTATATTTTTTCATTAAGCTACAATTTTTTAATCCATCAAGAGAAGGAAATCTAACAATATCTGATAAACTTTCGATTAAAAATTTTGAATATTTTTAAAGGAGTCACTTTACGTAGCATTTTTCTTATCTTCACACCAATCTTATGACCAATTTCAAGAAGTATTTTTAAAAAATTTATTTGCGGTTCAGTCATTAATTTTTGTGTGCATTTTTTCATTATTATTATTATTTTAATAGAATATTTTTTAAACATTCGCATTAATTGAAAAAAAAAATTACAGTTATATTCTTATCGTCTTTTTTTTAATTTATGGGAAGAAACATGTAAAACGTTTGAAAACCATGGTGACTGCTGTACGCTTTAACCCGCAAATATTTTTGAATTGCTATTTTTTATAAAATATCTCTCAAGTAGTAATAACAATAGAATTAATCCACACAAGAAAATTAGAGTTTATGACGAGTCATTTTTTTAAAAAAATTTCTTTTCACTTGATCAACTTTAGTATTTGGGAGGTAGGGAAAATGTTGCTCCTTTAGGAAAAGTGACTCCTTTAATTTCCATTAATCTTCTGAGTAATATTATCATAATATGTCTCGCTCAATCATTTTTATTCTTACAATAAAATATAAACAAAACGCTCAACTTTCGAGAAAAAGCTCTCCTTCATTTGAATCCACTTTTCCTCATTGTAAATAATGACCCATCCGTATTTTTTGTCTATAAATTCAATTCAGTGTTTTACTCAGAATTACAGACGGTAGAAAAAATAAAATAACTACAAAAAGAAGTTCTTAAGCAAATTTTTTGCGCAATTTCTGAAAAATGGCACGAATGATATGAAGAAACCTTAAATCAATTGCCTAGAAAATAACACCAGATTTACTCATAGATCTAGAAGATTCCATTTTAAACAGAATAGTTTATCGTAATCTTCACAGAATAGATTTTTAAAGTCGTGTAACAAAGAACACACCCCTCCTTTATGACATCAATGCTAAACGACGCATACAGTGGCTCACAGAATATCAAAACTGAAACAATGATCAATAGAAATATATAATATATTCTGATGATTCGTCTTTCATCCACACATTGGCCTATTCTTATATTCCTCTGATCTAAAGTGTGTTTCAGTTCATTTTCTGGTAACTGTTTTAATTATGACCACTTTCCCTTAAGAAATACCAATGACTCAAAAATGAGATTCTTTTCGGAGCAAAAGTAAAAGGAGAAAATCACAGGAAGCTAAATCGTGACAATATGAGGAACGATCCGGTGTTGCCATAATTTTTTAACCAAACCTACTTCACTGAGAGTAATGTATGCAAAGGAGCCTTACATTGATGCAGAATGAAACATGTTTACAGAGTTTTGGGCGTTTTTCTTTCAAATTATTTCTGTAAAAATGACCATTAGAGCAAAGAAGTATTGATTAAACTCTGAGAGGAAGAGTTTGCATCAAGACAAATACAAGATTCCTGCGCCTGCGGCCCACTCCATGAAACAGTTTTTTTTTAAAGAATGACTTTGAACCATCCATCATTTCCCCAGATTTAGGGACCTATAATTTTTCTCCTTTTTCCAAAAATAAACTCTGCGTAAAAAAGAATTCTTTGAGTCATTGGAAGTAATTTGGAAAAAATCGTCACAATAAATTTGAAATACTTATGAGAAAATGAACTGAAATTTGCTTTTGCTGAGTGTTACATGAAAATGGGTCAATGTGTGAGGGCCAATAGGGAGTATATTAAAAAAGACAAAAAAAAAATAAATTTAGCATAAATTGTAAATAATAATTATTTTTTCAGCCAGTTCAATTACTTTATTAACAGATCACGCATTCCTCGCTAAGCCTTTCATCATACAAATTTTTAATATTTTCAAGTTTTCATTCATATTTATATAACCAATTCTGATTTAATAATTTATTCTGGAGCTGATTAATTTTTCGATATTTTTTTACAGGCAACTGAAGAAAAAATGTCAGAAAACGCAAGAATCCAAAGAATCAGAGGATTTCCTTTCCCCAATCTCGCTTGGTTTAGCAGAGAAAACATCGAAGAGACTCTGGATTACGTTTCACGTGACGGAGATATTGTCATTTGTTCATATCCCAAGACAGGAACGATTTGGCTTCAGTACATTGTTCTGCAAATAATCTCGCAAGGAAAAGATTTCCCATCTTTCAATGACGCTTCTCTCAAAGTAGTGCCGTTCATGGAATGGTCAGGTAAAGGTCCTATTGAAGAAATGCAAGGCTTAAGAATCTACAGACACCATTATCGATTCAACATGATCAAAAGGAATGAAAATGCCAAATATTTGTACATTTATAGGAAACCCGAAGATACTCTTGTCAGTTTTTACCATTTCTTCCAAAATTTAAGGGAAGAAAAAATTGACTTTGATCAGTTCTTTGAAGAATTTCTCACAAACGATGTCGAATATGGTCGTTATTTTGAACACGTCTTGTCATTTCTAGTCCACAAAAATGATGAAAATCTTTTACTTATTTCTTATGAAAAGCTGTATACTAACAGAAAGGAAGGATACCTTAGGGTAGCCAAATTTCTTGGTGAAGAATATTATCAAAGCCTTGTTAACGATGAGGAACTTTTGAAAAGAATTATAGAGAACACTAGCTTTGATTACATGAAAAAGAATCTCCCTTTAGTTCATCCTCATCCTAAACAGAGTTCTGAAGATTCCGTGAAAACAATCGATTTTTTTAGGAAAGGCATCGTTGGTGATGGAAAAAATAAAATGTCGCCAGATCAAGTGAAAAAACTTGGAGACCTTGCAAAAGAACTTATGAAAGGTACGGAAGTACTGAAAGAATGGAATGTGAGAGAATAATACAACACACATCTGTATTATATAAACGATCATAGTCTTAAATAAAACAATATTTCCATCATCAGTATTTTTATCTTTTAATTTAATTAAGTGGAGCAATAATTTGGAATATTATTCGTTTCAATTATTAGCAGTTTTCTACTTTTCCTCAAAAATGGTAAAATTATGCTTTTAACCAAGTCGGCAGCATTTTTAAAATTTTATTTAGATGAATTTGTTAAATATTTAAAAGATAATTTATTTTTTCCGTAAAAAAAATGTTTTTAAATGTTATTTTGGATTTCATTAATCATTTCACAGATGCGAGAAGCTTTATTTATCGCAATTGATGAGAAACAAAGAATAAAGACATAAATGGAATTGAAATCCATGACAATGAATATAAATAATTTAGTGGAACGAATTTAAATAAATTTTAATATACCGGTGCTTAATTTTCCATTGGTACATTAAAACTTATTTTGACAACTTTTGTGTACTTTTGAGATTAAACAGCCTTTTGCTCTTTGAGATATACTATATCTTTTTTCTATATAATGAAATTTATTTCGCTTAAAATATATGCAATACTATTTTCTTAGTAACATTAAACTGTTCATAGGGCAATTTTATTTCGCTACTTCTATATATTTTTACAACCTTGATTCCCGTAAAATCATCAAAAATGACAAGAGTAAAACATAAAAAAAAATCAATTGTTCTTTTTATCAGGAAACTATTTTTTATCCTTCATAAAACCATGTAAATATAATGTAAAGAGCATAAAGATATCAACCAATTTATCACCCTTTTCAGAGTTGATTACGCCCTTGTGAGATTAGATAAGCTTAAATTTTTTTCAGCTTCACTTTCAATCTAAAGAGTTAAAAAGGAGCTTGTCGATTTTCATTCATTTATAATAAATTGCAGAGATATAAGTTCTTCTTGGTAAGCTTTATTATTATTTATTTACATTTATTGCTTGAATTTAGAATACTATAATGAGTTAAAGTGATATCGAATTCAACTATCAACACATTGTGAAAGTGAACTTTCTTAAATTTTAAGCATTTTTAAGTATTCATTTATCCTCGTTTTAGAAGTGAGCAACTTGAAAGTTCTTGAAGCAAAAATGTGTGAATTTCCAGATAACATTCATGACACATGCTTTAAAAATAAATAGTATTTTTTGCTCATTCCTTTAAATCAACGAAATTTTTTTTGAAAACTAAAGCGTGATAATTTCTATCACGGGGAGATTTCTTACATTCATTACAATTTTTCAAAAGGAGACTTTTAATTTGTCCTTAAAATCTGTTAAAATAAAGTATTAAATAAAGAAAATAAATTTTAGGGTCCTTTTTGAGAAATAAAAAAGATGAAGCTGTAAGTAAACACAAGGTTAATCCACAACAAAACCGGACAAATTAAAAGAGAAACCAATTCAATAACAAATTGAGAGTAAATGTATGGCTAGAAATAGTGATATCTCAACTGCCTTTTGCATTTCAAAACATCAGTCATTTTCAGTTAAAAAGAAACCTAAGAGTAAAAATTTACACCCAGATGGAACAAAGTTATAACATGAAATATAATTAAAAATTAGGTAAATCAATTCTCGAAGTTTTTTATGGGAATACATTAAAGGTTTTTATAGCTTACATTTTATGGTGATGCGTCATTATCAAGAACACTAGTGGTGAAAATGATGTCCAGAAAGAAAAAGTACTCAGTTTCTTAAGAAAGGTTATACAACTTTGCACAGTTGACAAATATTTGTCAAATACTCCGTCGCTTTCCTAAATTATCCTAAATTCTAACTATTATCCTAGTTCTTACTCCATTATAACCTATTATCCTAAATTCTTACTCCATACACAGAATTATCGAACAAGTTTCGCAACCAAAAACAATTAAAACTTCTTAGTAGATACTATCACCACTGCCATGAAAATAAAAAAAAACTAAGAAAAAGTAGTTTAAGGTTTTGAAAACCAATGAATATAACACGGGACACTTTAACTTATAGTTATCGACGTTATTATCCTTTCCAATAAGTTTGGGTCAATTTCAATGGCATTCAAAGTGTCAGTACTAACACTTTTACGAATTTTTTGTTGTTCAAACGGGAGAATTTTAGACACCACTTTGACACACACATTTTGCATGATTTTCTAATTACTAACCTGGAGGACAGCTTGTAATTTTAATTGCATGCAATTCGAAATTAAGTGTATTTTTTTAGGGATGGTACAGCAGTGCTTCACAAATCGCGACTTCTGGATGTTAGCAAATGCATCGGATAATCCTACCAAAATAGAATGGAATTAATTTTTTTCTATCTCTCCTCTAACTTCCAATGGAAAGAAGACACATTTTATCCAAATTTGTTCTTAGGTAGTGGCTGATTCCAAAAAGTTTTTAAAGTGGAAGTTATTTTTGAGATCGTTTTTCCGAACTGTTTCTAATGGGTCGTTAGTATATCCTTTTGTTGTCATTATTAAAATAGTCACCAATTTATTAGTCTGGTGATCAGAAAGTTGTACAATAACGATAAAAAGAAAATATTTTATTCAGATCTATGAAAACTCAAATGCCAATCCCTAGCCTTATATATCTATGGAAATGTTTCTTATACGAGTCTATTAATATATTATCTTAACAAACATATGGGATTTGATTCCTCCGAACATTTGTAGATGAGGGTTGGAATTCATTGCCGTTAGTAGATATTTTATATTTTACTTCTAAAGCTCTTAACGCAGCACAAATTAGAAGCTTTAGAAGATGTTTCCCATTGATAACTTCAACTCACTATCTCGACCACCAACCGACAAACTTCAGAAATAAATTATTCAGTATTTGCAAATGCAATCCTTAGTGCTATTCATTACACTTCAGTAGCTCTAAACTAATCTACATAAGTCACTTCTCATCTGTTGGGAGAAATCTTCAATTCAAATGACATCATTTTAAGTCCCAAAGTGTTAGTTGAAGGGGAGAAATGCAAAACAGACACCTTGTAATAATAACTGAGCGTGAGTATCGAATTGATGTCGAGCTATTTAGATTTGAGTTGACCTTCTTGTTCATAAGTTAAGCTCAGAAGTAAGTAGTATTAGCCTTTTTTTTGGCTTAAACCATGTTTGTGTACAGGGATTAGTGCAAACGAATTAAAAAGAAAGTCTCAAGTTCTTTTTGCAACAATTCCCTCATTTAAAATGAGGATAAACAATTACTTGTTTATTATGAATCGTAATAAGCCCCCGGATGGCAACTGAATGCTTCAAATATAATACTATAAAATGATTAATACCATAAATTGAATATAAACACCGCAAAATTTCACCGTACTGAGACTCTCGAAATAAGAGCACCTGATTGCACTGTGGGGAATTTCTTTCTGGCTCAGTTGTATGAAGCACAGAACAACTGGTACTCTGATAGAGATCTCTTATCTATGGATACAAAGGTAGTTCAGATTTTTTCCTTCAAATATCTATAGCTGAAATAGTGACCCAGCATTTGAACTCTAGACTGACAGCCCAACTAAAACGAAAACTATTTGGTTAATTTACCCGCAACACAAATTTGTCTGAAAAACCGTCGTATTCAACGTTAACTGGACCAGGAGTCAAAGAACGAAACCGAGGTTTCGCTGAAAGTGCAATTCACCGTCGCAGGTTAATTCTCTAACCGCATTTCAGGTTCGGAAATTTTGACCTGGCTGAGTAAGATTTCACCGCGGTAGCGCAGCAAGTGATTTTTCGTGTGTTTACAGTTTTGTGTGTGTATATGAACAGTTTTAAGTTTGGATATAGTACAGCTCTTATGATGGACAAATCTTATAAAATCTCATCGATTGCTAAATAATTCATGTACCGTCGTGATATCTACGTGCTACCCACTTATGTAAACAAGTCTTGTATTCGTTTGTTGAGCATTACAATTGTGAAATGTGTTATGCTACATATGTTAACGTAACTTACATTTTATAATTTATATACTACTTTTTAATTGAATGAGAAATTGTCACTCAATTTTTTGTCTTGCTGTTTCAAAATAATTGTTTTAATCTTTATTTTTTATTGCTGTAACATGTATTGAATCATTATTCTATCAACAAGCTAAAATAATGGCTTCAAAATTTGTTTGGTTTATACACAGATGTTTTTCATAATTGTGAAAACATCCTAATTTAACTGTTATTTTATAATTTTAAAAAAGGTTTTTTTTCTGTTGTTCTTCAAAATTTCATTAATAAGATTATTTGATGAATGTGTAGATTTTTAGTATTTACTTTTAACATTTAATTGAGTTTGCAGTATAGGGACGCACACACATTGTGTGGAATGTCATTGTCTAATCTATTTTTTTAATGAAATACTATGAAGAGATTTAAAATAAAACTTGATGTTTGCTATCTGAACAAAGTATAATTAGTAAAGTCATTATTATGTATCACATTATAACCTTTGCGACTAATTAAAATATAAATGTATAACAAAAGAAATATAACTCAAAATTTTTCAGTAAGCACTCATTATAATTTTATTATTTAATTCTAAACTTTTATTAATTGGCATACCTAATCAGTATTATAAAACTAATTTCTGATGTAGAACTGTTCCAAGTAATGTTTTTGAGTATATATTTATTTCATAGAAATTTTTTAAGAAATATTTTGAAAAATATGTTTCTTTCATATGGAATTCAAGTTGATATAGGTTCCGTTAATATTTCCTAACTGTATTTAAGCAATCGTTAAAAGTGAAGAGATGTCTTTTAGTTACATTTTTATTCATAAATGAAACGGCACACCAAAAGTATTACATTGTTCTTGTAAAATGATTCCCCATTCGAAGCCGTTTGGAAAGTCGAGTTCAAACACAGCAAATAGATTCTTTCTGCTTTGTTAAAGGACTCATTGATTAGAATAACTATCAAACTTCGGCCTACCCAGGTTGTCATATTTGTTAGTGTTGCTCTTTTGCAACTGCAGAGGCAACTAATGTCACTTATATTTTGCTATATATACTAATTTAGAATCCCATGAGAAATTTTCACATATTTTTTTATACCTGGTTTTAAAACAAATTTTTATATCATAGTTTTAGATTGCTGTAGCATAAAGGGGGTGACTCATTCTTCTATTAACAAGTTAAAATAATGGCTTAAAATTTATTTGGTTTACACTCAGACATTTTTTGTGATTATGAAAAGACATTCTATTTAAACTAGGATTTTCTAATATTTAAAAAAATGTGTCTTTACTGCTATTAATAATTTAATTCAATAAGATTATTTGAGATTTTTAATACAACTTTATTTTAAACATTTCTTTAAATTGTCTGGTAATATTTGGTTTACATATTGAGATTTTTCAAAATGAAATGAATAATTATAGCAAAAATACTTAAATATTTTTAAAACATTGCGTATTTGAAAAGTTTTATTGCAATATCTTCAGAAAGATTCTATTATATATTAAGAATTGTTATATGAAAATCATTTTTTAAACTGATGAATGAATAATTATTTGTATATGTTGCAGAATATTCGTAACATTACAATGTAATAATATTTTAGGTGAATTTCTTCTTTACTTTAATTTTTGAAAAGATATAATATCGAATAACTTTTAAAGAATTATTATAAAGCAAAGTTAAAAATTTCATATATGTAAATAATCGTGTGGGTGTACCGTCGCATTGTGAAAAATGTGTATCATTGCATGTGTGTACCTTCATTTTTTGTAGTTTTCAACAAAAGTAATGATCATTTGGATTTTTTTTATTTTAATTTCATCTAAAATTTGAATAAAGGCAAATGTAAGCTATGTTTAATATTTTAATAGAATAACATATTAATATTTTATATAATAATACCATAGTATTTAAAAAGCAGTGTGGTGAAATTTTAAGATTTTTGTACAACTTCGCAACACTTTTTGTATAGATGACTATGCAAAATGATGCTCGAGAAGAATTCTATTTCTTTTTTTTACACTATAAATGTAAGTTAATATATCTTAAACTGTCTTTTAATTGCTAGAGAAATTACACACACACACTATATAGGTTTAATATATATATATATATATATATATATATATATATATATATATATATATATATATGTAATATGTATATTAAACCTCGAAGTTTAATATATATATATATTAAGATATTTGTTTATATTTAAGATATTACTTTCAGAGAATTGTACACCAGTTTTTCCTTCCAATAAATCTATATGGCGATGATAAAGTAAGAAATTATGCTTATGGAATTAAATGTTAACAAAAATAGCCTTTCTTCCAAATCATTCTTAATTAATTGAAATAAATTTCAGATGCCTTAAGACAAAAGTAAGATATTTCAGAATATGCTTTTCTAAAAAAAACGTGGTTTTTTAATTTAAACGCTAACTTAATGTGTATTTTAGAGGTGAATGTTACAAAAAGGTAAATGTTTGGTGCTGGATACTCAAACTTTATTCCATGCCATGAACTCCAACATTCATTAACACGGAATAAATTACTTTCAATTCTTTTTGTATTCCAAACATGACACAAACACTGTATTCATATATAAATCATGAGATCGTAAAAACACTTAAAAATGTTCACCATAAGATAAAGTCGAGCATATTATCCAGGTCTTTTATTCGATATCTGAAACAATTTATAATCTAATTAATCACATTTATTCATTAAAATCTCGAGCTAAATGTTTGTTATTCAATGGACTTTGTAAGATAATTTATATATAATGCAAAAGAACTTGATGTTTGTATAATGTTTATTTACACAATTTAACAACTTTGAGAAGTAAATGAACAATATTTTTTTTAAAATATGCTCGTGTTGAGATGAATTGTAAAGTAAAACTGAAGTTCTGGTGTTTGCAGGAAAAACAAAGCAGATTATTAAGCTGTATTCATGACTCATAGAATTAAGTTTTTCTATTTCTCAAAATTATGTTTATTT
This sequence comes from Nephila pilipes, assembly GCA_019974015.1. NCBI lineage: Eukaryota > Metazoa > Arthropoda > Arachnida > Araneae > Nephilidae > Nephila > Nephila pilipes. The sequence goes on along the minus strand of BMAW01100551.1, from coordinate 684,929 downwards.
TCCCTATGGTATAACTTCCATCAGGAATATAATTTTAAAAAGTAATATATATATATATATATATATATATATATATATATGCTTAAAAAAATGAATAAAACACTTACTTCGATGCTATTGTGTGATTCCTTTATCAAACATCATAATCAACTTTTGATTGAAATGATTTTGTTCACAAAACAAATAAAAAAGAACTATAATTCAAAGTACAAAATTACAACTGTATAAATCATAAATCAGTATATGAATTTTACAACATAATTATGTATGTGAGGAATAAAAGTATTTATGCATGTAGGATATTTTAATTCACAAATGCTTAGTCAGGGCTTAACAACTCGTATTTATTTTCAGATGGTTTAAAATAGTTGCTACACTAAAATAAATACTAAGGCCTTTAATTTTGCATGTTTGAATCCACCGATGATGTAAGGATGAAAAAAAAAATACTTATAAAACAAAAGTCTTCTATTTTGAAGTACAAATTAAGTTTAATCAAAAAATAAAGGTGAGGAAAACTCAATAACCACTAATAGTTTAAAAGTATGTAGAGCAAAAAGTAACTTTAAACTTACATCACAAGTATACAAACACAAACGCCAAATGAATAGAATGGTTAGCTAAACGAATTATATTTTAACAACGCAATTAAACGAGAATGGAACAAATGATACATAAAAATATACTAAAAATATTTCCTGCCTACATTTTTTTGAATAATGTAAGAAATATGTGGTAATAATAAGTACGTTAACTGAAATGAAGTTGATCTTTGATTTGATTTGGTTTTATTAACATCGCACTAGGAGCTAAAAGATTTGAAATTGATGTACAAATATATACAGCTAATATGCAAACAAATCAGTCGATATCACGGGTTCTATTTTAATCAATGAGATTCAATGAGTAACTCATTGGTGAAGAAGTTCGCAGTTAAGTAATCGGATAATGGTAAATTGTAGTTTAAAACAGCAGTTTACTTTTTATTAACCTGGTTTCTTAACTCAAGGTTAGATAGTCCGGTCTGGTAAGACAATCCATTTTAACGAAAACACTCCACTCATAAATCATGCCTAGAGATATAAACAACTATGGTTACAGGCAATTAAGCAATTAATTAATTTTAAAATGATCCGTATCATAATTTTTGACACAAGATTTTTAAAAGAATTCAACATACTCCATGCTGGATATTTTACATGGGAAATATTTAAGTAACTCAAGCACTTTCATATATATAATATAATATATATATATATTACAACGTTTTCTGATTTCACTTGGTGTGTGTGTGTCAAATTAAATTGATCGTTAATTTAACCAACTTCATCAGGCTAGAGCTTTGAAATTTTGGGAATCGTTCGCCCATAATGCAATATTTAGACGTTTGCGACAAGTTTTAACTCATTTTTTAAATACAGTTTAGCCCAATCACTAGCGCAATTTGAATAATTGCCAAACGGCTGAAATTTTTTTTTTTTTTTTTTTGGTTGAATGTTAAGCTCTGTCAT
>BMAW01100551.1:645446-678582 GCA_019974015.1 Nephila pilipes | reverse complement strand
AATTAATTTAATTTATCGAATTAATTAATTTAATTTATCGAATTAATTAATTTAATTTATCGAAACAAAATCTGAGACAATGTTCGACAAAAATACAGACGGACTAAAATAGTGCTACTTTTCCATCAGTGAGGGAGTTTGCAAAATGATAATTTTATTCTAGGTTTGGCAATTAATTGAATAGGAATATTGAACAGACAAATAATTTAACGCAAATATACAAGCGCCAACTATTTGTTTTGAACAGAGGCTGCTACTGTAAAAAAATGTTCCGTGTAAGGTGTTGGAAGTTACAAATTTTGCAATGAAAAATACTTGTTTATATATTTGTGAGTGTTGGCGTTCATGCAAGAAATATTAATTTACGGAAATAATATTAAAGTTCATTGTAAGTGGATGATATTTTATAATTTCATGATGAAATTTTGATAAAGGATTTGTTGACTAATAATACATTATAGAAACAAAAATCTATTTGGTGACTAATAATAGTAAATTAATTTTAAAATGACCCTAAAACATTCCAAGCAGAAAGTATAAATTAAAAGTAATAGTTTGAAAATCTCCCAGCAAAATAGTAGCCTCTCACGGCTGCTTAAACATTCTGAATAGTTTTACTCCCTTTTCAGTCGTTTCTTGGATCCCTGGTGACATATAATACATCATTCGATATGTAAATAAAATACTTGTTTTCGTACATGTCTTTATGCATTCATTCCATTCTATTCCATTAAGCGATTTAAGATAAAATTATTATTGCTATGACATATATTTAAAAATTAATTTTATTATTAATGACAATTAGCATCAAACACGCACACAAACACTTTTATGATAAATTTTTGAAAATTGATCACCTGGTGAAATTATACTTTTACAAAAGCAGAGATCTCTTACATGGTTAATTATTTTATTAAATATTTTGTTACCTCTTTTTTTTTTCTCAGTACCGTAATCACAAAAGCAATTGCCTTTGTCATGAGCACTCTGGGAGAAAAAAATATTGTGACGTCATTATTTTCCCTTTCTTTAAAGAACTATATAATTTTCAATTCACTTAAGCCAGGTATACTTTTCATTACTTTTATATTGTTCAAAATTTGAGTTTCTATATTTGTCATTCTTTTCTGTGGTTCTGTAAAATTTGGTTTTTTTGTGAATGGCAATAGTTAAAGGAATTTTACTGTAAATAGCACTTTTGAAAGAGAAAAAATATTAATGTAATCACATAAATCAGGGGAACAAAGTGCCCTGGAACCGATTTTTCGTGAAAGATATCTGTAAGAAATTGTTTATGTTCATCAGACCTGAGCACACATGCATTATGCGTTTAAGAGAAAAACTTCATTTTCGAATAAATAATTGTTTTAAATTTTAATTTTTTCCCCAAAATATTTCAATATCTTTAAATAACTGTATAAGACGCACACATAAAAACAGCTATTTCTAAAGTTGTGGATTTTTATAAAAATAACTACTTATCTAATTTTTTTATTTTTTATTCCGAAAGGCATCAATTAATTAATACAAAATAACGTAAGAAAATTATTACAGTTATTATTGATTGCAAAAAAGTCTTAAAATTTTAAATGTTTTACTATCACGAAAAATATAAAGCTCAGAAAAAGCAGCTTAAAATTCCGTAGACCAATGAAATGACTTTACACATTGTTAAAGAAAATTTAAATAACTCACTAAATAATGTAGCTAGGGCTAAAATATTTTGTACAAATATTTAAAAAAAATTCATACAAATAAAGTAATACTATAATTTTGTTTTTGATATTTTGGTCCTTTTAGGGTTCCCTTAATTTGCTATTTTCTCCTCAGAAACCAAAACGTTGATATATTTTAAAAGGAGAATTGACTGAAAAAAAGTGGGAAATTCAAAAAGACTTTCTACATCATTTGAGAAGTAAATTATCCAATAAGCAATCAACTAAAAGTGTTTATGATAACTATAAGATATTTTTAAAACTGTTATATTAACGTAGAAATTTAATAGGTTCCTTTCTGTGAAATATTTTTATTTTCTGCTTAGAAGAGATAAGCTGGAAACGAACTGAAGTCGTTATCAATATTAACAGTCAAAGAGACATAAAACTAGGCTAGTGGCGTGGCCACATATCTTTAATTTATTTTTTCGTGTTTTTAGAATAAGCACTATCAAAATAAATTAATAATGGAGAGCGTTTATTTAGTCGTGCCCTTAACCAAATATTATAATGAAGAAGTCAGCTTACCTTAATAACTCCAAACTGTAGGCTTGATGTACCGGACCCGAGTCCAGTAGACCTTTAGTAACGGGATCCGAGTCAGGTACACACTTTTGATTTAAGTGAATCCGTGTTTAGTAGACTTCTAATAATGGGGCCCGAGTCAAGTACAGAATCTTAGAATGTTACAGATATTCGCAAAAATATAGCTTGCAAGTCAATCTCACTAATTCCTCTCCTATGTCAAATATCTCTTTATTGCCACCAATCTCTTTATCATCTTAAGTAGTAATGCTTCGCACATGAATAGGTTCCTTTCTGTGAATTGCATGAAGCTTTTCTGAACCACTTAAATTAAAACGTTCTGACGTGCTTAGGTATTATGCACATGAAGATGCGTTTTTCAAGCTTATCTAGAATCCTGCGTTTATTTTGAAACTTTAGCAGATGAATTATTAATTTGAATAAAGTCACCAGTATTTATATGTTGTTCCCTTTTTTATGAATTTTGCTTAACTTTTCGACACCAGTGTCTAAATGACGTTACATGACAGTGTTCATAAGACGATACATGACACATGAACGTTAAACAAACGCTTGTAATAAAAAGAACTACATGCTCAGATACAGCTGGAAAATTGGGGCAAATTTTCAGACAAAACACGGCATCTTAGGGAAAAGGTAAATAGTATAATCTTATTGAAAGAGCATATAGTACACCAGATGAAACAAACAACTGCTATAAGAATTCACACCCGTTGCTGGTTCTGCGAAGAAAGTAATATCAGTAGAGGAGGAATCACGCATGTGTAGAGCGACGAAGAAAAGAGGGTAGCAGCAGACCAGCGTGTCCGAGACGTGACTGACAACGTGGTTGGCAATGGAAGTGCGTGCTGTTATCTGATATGAATGGGCACGAAGGAGCGCTCACAGACCGCTTATGATGAACAGATTATGTATTGTTAAATGTTTGGCAGCTGCTATTGCATGTTCAGTGAGAGAAAGCCGAGTGTGAAGGATGAAGGTCGAAAATGGCGTCCCTTTACATCCCCGAATGAAAATAACTCTGATAGAGAACAGGATATGGTGTTAGCGGATAGACGTGCATAACAATGCGAGACGTGGCGTCCACACTGCGTATTGGTCAAGCTCAGGTCACTTTCGAACAATATTGTGGTGGAGTAGGCTGTACGACATTTTATGTGACGCAGGGCACGGAATTTTACCAGAGTGGCTTCTTCAAACTGATTATACGATACGAAACTGCGATAAATGTCTCAATATCGGTGGTGATTATGTCGAAAAATAGTGTGAGGTATATAGATCATAGTGCAAGGTATATAGATCACATGCAAAAAATTTCCCTGCTGAAACAAAATGACGAAACCAACTTTCGGAACATCCCTCGTTGATAAAACAAGTTGTGTCAAGCTACTCTTGTCACATTCTTACACTTATTAGTTTTTTACCGCTTGCGAAGAAAACTAGCTGAATTTTGAGAGCATTTCACATTTCAGTACACTGCTTGGGTTCGATTGTAAAATTGTGCAGAGACGTGATATGACGTCCAAAAACAAGAAATTCAGTACTGAAATGAATCCTCCTGGCAGTTACGATTAATATAGGCGAAATTCCGAGTCAGGCAATAAAACTCAACAAAAGCCGGAACCCACATACTAAAAAATGTAAAGGAAAAGGACTCAATTAATTCCTGATTATACAGGGGGGGGCCTTCGAAATTCATTAGGCAAAAATCTAAGGGATGATAGAAAACATGTAAAGAAGCAATTTTTACCTTACAATGCTAAGCGAAGAGCAATCGGTGCATCTCTAGATGAAGTTATAATGCAAATTTAAAAAACAATTTTCTTATAATTCGTTATTTTTACAGTGGCCATACCACTGGAAATCTACGGTAGAGATGAAGATGTGCAAGAAAAATCGTGCTTTAGGTTTTCCATTGTAGCTCCGCCTGGTGGCTCACCGCTTGCTCTTTACCTAGCATTCTATAATGAAATTGCTTGTTTAGATGTTTTCCATCATCCCTTAAATTTTTGCCCATGAGTTTCGAAACACCATGTATAATGTAACAAGCCACTGAATGCCGGATTTGAAGAACGACTACTCCACCATTTAAAAACTTTACTTTTCTCTAAAACGAAAATTACATACTTCAAAAGAAGGAGGTGCATCATATGTCCAGTTAACATCATTTAGTACATTTTAATAAGCAACTCTTTTGATAAAATAATTACCAAAATATTATCGGTTTTTTTTTTTTTTTTTTTTTAATTTTCGTTACTTTTTATTCCCTTTTTTTGCATATCTTTGTTGGTATAACGTGGTATTTTTTTGAACATAACATCTGTATTATACAGGAGTTACTCATGTGTAGATAGTTTTGGAGGCGACTCATATTATATTGAAGTAATAGACTCAGAAACCTCGTTTGCCAATGAATATTTTACTTTGACACTATCTACCGTATATCTAGACAATTATTAATGTGATAATATGGCGATTAGAGCACAGGTAGTTTGCTATATCCTCCTTTAGGGAAATTCACTGTACATTTTCGGCAAAAACTGGCTAACCTTGGTGTTTGAGCCAGAAAATAACTGCCTATCTATGGATCCACAGACATATGCCTTAGACAATCAATCAGAAAGGAATTAGCCTTCTCCTGGACAGTTATTAGGAGCTTTTATTGCTGTCTTTCTTATATTCAGCTTACGAGTCACCGGGCACCTCTTTCCAAAGGATGAAAGTGCTTATTTATATTTATTTTTACTGTAGAAGGCTGCAGGAAAGAATTCATGAGGTTTAGAGATCATTGTTTTCCCAACTATTACTGCAATTGATATGAAGCTCCAGATTCTTTATGCTTTATGTGGGACACATATGTTATAAAACTATAGCATGAAATAATAAAAATGACAATTTATGTGACAAGGAGTATTCAGAAAGAAAAGCATAACTTAAAAATTAAAGTTTATGAATTTAATGTGGTATGTGATTGATATTGCCTTGTACACACTTATCACAACATTATTTAATGCGGAAAATAATGTTGTTAAGCTGCCCCCCCCTCCTCCAGCAATTGGGTTTTCAGAGCCCTTATATCTCCTAGAAATCTCCGTGCATTTTCTTTTCCGAGGACATCCGTGCATTTTCTTTCCTCCTAAATTTTCTATTTGGTTCAGATCAGAAGATTTTTCTGGCCTTCGTATTCGGTCATTGGCCTCACTTTCACAGAATTCGCTAAAATATTTTTTTTCAATGTGTGCAAGCATTGTCGTCCATATATTTAAAAAAAATTCAGATCCACATGCATCTATGAGATGCCTCACATAAAGTTCTAAGACCTCATCCCGACAGATCTGGTCGGTCACAGATCTGTGTTTAAAACGGGTGATCATTATTCCTCCCTATACCCACACCACTTCTCTATTGAAACGGTCCCATTCCTTAATGTTCGAAGGAAGATTTCACATTCCCGACTCGCACATGTAAAACCCGCTAACATCAGATGTAAAGTTAAAACTTCGAACCATTAGTGAAGAAATCATGGGCCAACAATAGTTCCTTCCAGTTCAATTGATATTTGGACCAATTAAGGCCATTCCTCTTTTGTTGTGAAGACACACATCCTTTTAACCTTCGAGAATAAAGGTCTTTTTCATTAAGCTTTATGTACACAATTTGCCGTGAAACAACAGTTTCTGTGGTAGTTACAACACATATAGCATACCTTGCACGACATTTTTTTAATACTATTCGTTTCCAAGATAACACCCTCATTAATGGTCCAAAAATATTTACCCATAATTGAGGCTTCCACCCATTCCCTTACGAATCATGTCAAAATTATTTCAACCTTTACCCCCTTAAATCCATTTTTTAGTTCCATTAATCCTTTTCCTTCACTTTTTTTACTACATCAAACACACCAATATTCCCATCCATCTAGCTCAACCAATGGCATCACTCCATTCCAAGTTGAGCGCCTAATAGGAAATCAGCGTTTCATCGCACAAAGGCATCACTCCAACTCGCATTAAATATTTTGATTTTTCGTATTAGCTCAGCAGATACAGAATCATATTTTTCAATTTTACTTTTTTTCCCTTCCTTGACCTCATACCTTTCTATCCTCATTCCTTCCTACTCTATCCTTAAACTACCTCTCATTCAATCTTCTTTTTTTTTTTAAAAAAAAAAAAAATATGCTACAAAAACCAGCTTACATTCTTGTTAAGCAGGTTGTTTTGTGCACCTAAAGCGAAAAAAAAAAACTTTAGAAAACAAAATAATACATCTTAGGATGGTAAAAAAAATAAAAAGCTACAAAAACTTAAAATCAAACAAAAACTCCTTTGTACTTTACATTACTCACTTTCCTTTATTTTAGTTACTACCACTTTTTTTTTTATATTCATTGCAATCGATTCATATAAAATTAAGCGCCTTGGCGCATTGTGAACTGTTTGTTTACCGTTTTCCTTTATGTTCTTTTTTTTTTTAAAGTAAAGTAACTAATACACGAGTAAAATGCCTGCCCAGGCTAGCGCTCAATGAAAGCATACGAATGATGCGGTAGTTACAAGCACTCAATTAAACTTCCAAGTAGTAGATTTCCTGTAATAACGTGTAGTTATTGACACGTATCGATCTTGAGAAGCCGTTTTAACATGTTTACAAACTTGTACAATAGACTTTGCAGTTACAACAATTATAGAGTTCTGAAAATGTTTCAAAAGCGTAGAAACGTCTGTTTTGAAATATTCGTACATCTCGTTGCTTTCATAATCATTTGGCCTGGTTCTAAGCGGACGATAATTCCTTCTTTCCCAGATTCTTCCAAATGATACTGAGAAATCATAATAAATCGGTTTTGAGTCATTAGACAGTGCATTCGAATACTGTATAGCAGAAATTCACTCAATTATTAATTTTGCACTGAGCTCTTGATTGGAAGACGTAATGTCAGGCTTGCTCTTCACTCGTTCTCAGGAATAATGGTTTACATAGATATGGTATTTCGTGCCATATCATTATTTTTTATTATGCAAAGATAATTTCGTACGAAGAGTATTTCACAAAGTTGAAGGTTCCTAAAATATTCTACAAATATAATGTGGTCGTGTAGAATATGTAACAAATGTAATAGCATCGCGTTGGGGGATCATGTTACAAATGTAACAGAATCAGGTGGAATATATTACAAATATAACAGGATCGAGGAATATGTTACAAATGTATCAGAGTCATGGAATATATTACAATAGAAATAGGTATATATAATAAATCAGGAACGTTAGTTATTTGATTCTATTAACATCGTACTAGAAGCAACACGACGGCTATTGGCAACGAACTTTATCATTTTGAATCTCTGTCAAATTACGAATATCCTGAAAGTAGAAAGGTAGTGCAATGTATTCTAAAATAATAATTTTAAATGTAATAGGGCAATGAAATATTTTCAAAAATAATAATTTTAAATGTAATAGGGTTATGAAATATATTCAAAAATTAATATGGTATTAGAATTTATAATCACCTCTAATATGCAGGAACTATATTTAAAAGTTCAGCATATTTCTGGTCTCGAGACAAAGATTGTGGCCTTACGATCATCTTAAAATAGAATGATTTTACCCTTTTTTAAACCATCTCTTGGGTTTTTGATTTTTTATCATCTAAAGCAACATATATTTTGATTGGCTAAGAAATACTAATCTTATATTTGAGTTTTAATTTGATCCAATAATAATTTTAAGAACACGTTTTGAATGTGTTAAAAAGAAATTTTGAAAATTAGCTCTTTATTGGGGAAAGCAAATGTGAACGATGACACAAACAAATATTCACAAAAATGCTCCACTTTATTTCTAAGACTATTTTTGGAAAAATCACAAATTTATAAGAATATATTTATAAAAATAAAAGGACCTATTCAACAAACTTTGAGTTAGCTTATAAAGTTGTAATTTTCTGCGAATATTCCACTCGAACGAAAATCTAGGTTTACTTAAATTTCCCACAATTTTTTAATCAAAAGAAGCGTGACATACGCAGATGAGATTGAATTCGAAAAGGGTATTGAATGGATTGAAGGAAGTTCATGTATAAAAGACGGAGAATAGAATATGGCAGTTAGTAGTGAGTAGTCGGCGAATGTTAAGGACTTTACATCGATAGCAGATCGACGCTGATTAAGGACCATTGGTAGTGAGTCCATTCCGATGGGAATTGAAAAAAACCACTCTCGAATCCCCAGTTAGTGTGATTAAACTCTCTCGAACCTGAGTGAGTTGATATTCTAGAACTTCCATTTTTATTTTAAACTAGAATTCGAGCGTGTTAAAGGAAAGTGAATTTAAGAGAGAGTTATAAAGAATAATCATAACTTTAGAGATAGATAAACCGAGCTTAGTTATCCTCCCTCCTGAGTTAGTAAGTGAGCAACCTTCCTCTTCTTTTTATACTATAATTCATCCATTATATTATTAGACTCACGATGGAAAATAAATTCAGTGATAATCATAATGGAGGTTACAAGTTCAAAAATTCACATTCAATAACCGTATACGGTTTTAAGAAAACATGCTCTGCCCTAACCCCTTTATGAATGGTCTAAAAAGAAGTAGATGCAAAATGAATGTTTTTAAGGATGTCTTATATTATTATTAAAATTTTGGACACTGACTCAGATTTGTTTCATCGATAGAAATATAATCATCAATTGTATTAAATTTTAACTTCACTATCGTAGGAATTAGTAGTATATTTAGATACACTCTTACATCACTTTGAACGAATAAATTTTTTCTGTGCATAATATTGTGAAGTATTTCATATTCTATAAGTTTAATTCCAAAATCCATTTTTAAATTTACATTGCTAAAATCAAATTCCATTTAGCAATGTTTACAATGATAGGTGGACTTCTTTAAACTTTCAAGGATAGGTTTTGTTCAAGGAGAATTTTCGTAATAATAGGGTACGAACTTACATTTAATATTTAAAAAATTTCAATTTACGAAATACCTCCCTAATTTTAAAAATACATATTGTCCATAATTAAAATAAGTTCTTGCGAATGATAAAACATGAGCGAAGGTTTAACGTAAACTTATAATTATTGCTAAGAAATTACCCAGGTATCTAGATAAAACTATGTACTTAAGGATCAATTAATAAAATTGATCCTTAACAGGTCAATTGAAAAGTCCCCGGCCTGACACATAGATGGCGCTACTAGAATTAAATCCATATGTTTTTTTAGTTAGCCCTAACCCTCAAAAGATGCGTGTATAAATTTGACAGCTGTCGGATGATTAGTTTGTGAATTATAGCATTTTGAGCGAAACAACTTTTTGTTATTGTGAAATAAATGGATAAAAAGGAATTTCGCGTGTTGATAAAATATTGCTTTTTGAAGGGAAAAAATACATTTGAAGCAAGAACTTGGCTTGATGCCGAGTTTCCGGACACTGCCCCAGGAAAATCAACCATCAAGGATTGGTATGCTGTTTAGACGTGGTGAAATGAGCACCGAAGACGGTGAACGCAGTGGACGCCCAAAAGAGGTTGTTACCGACGAAAACATTAAAAAAAATCCACAAAATGATTTTGAATGACCGTCAATTGAAATTGAATGAAATAGCAGACACTCTAAAGATATCAACTGAACGTGTACATCATATCATTCACGAACATTTGGGTATGAGAAAGCTCTGTGCAAAGTGGGTGCCGCGCGAGCTCACTTTTGACCAAAAACAACGACGAGTTGATGATTCGGAGTAGTGTTTGAAGATCATCAAGCGTTATAAACCCGAGTTTTTGAGTCGATATGTGGCAATGGATGAAACATGGCTCCATCCTTTCACTCCGAAGTCCAATCGACAGTCATCCGAGTGGACTGCACACGATGAACCCGCTCCAAAGTGTGGGAAAACGCAACAGTAGGCTGGCAAGGTTATGGCGTCTGTATTTTGGGATACGCATGGAATAATTTTCATTGACTACCTTGAAAAAGGAAGGACCATCAACAGAGACTATTACATAGCGTTATTGGGCCGTTTGAAGGACGAAATCGCCGAAAAACGGCCGCATTTGTAGAAAAAGAAAGTGCTGCTTCACCAAGACAATGCCCCGTGTCACAAGTCAGTGAAAACGATGGCAAAAATCCATGAATTGGGCTTCGAATTGCTTCCTCATCCACCGTATTCTCCAGATCTGGCCCCCAACGACTATTTCCTGTTCTCAGATCTCAAAAGAATGCTCTCTGGGAAGAAGTTTTCTTCGAATGAAGAGGTGATCGCCGAAACTGAGGCCTATTTTGAAGCAACGGACAAATCGTACTACAAAAATTGTATTGAAAAGTTGGGGGGTCGCTATAATCAGTGTATAACCCTTGAAGGGAATTATGTTGAATAAAAAAAACTAATTTTGCCAAAAAAATGTGTTTTACTATGGTAGGCAGGGGACTTTTCAATTGACTTGTTAAGTACATAATTTTGTAAATTACAGCTATTAATATTCATTTGTTTGTTTTCAAAAAGTTGTAGATTGAAGTAACTCAATATAAAGAGATGTAGAGTTCAATCTGATGAGTTCTATAACTACTGCCTTCAAAAAATCAAGGAACGCTGGAAGAAATGTATAACTCTGGATTTTGACTATGTAAATCTTAAGAATGATAAATTAAAATTACATATTTATGTCCATTATTGCTTTGTTATAATTAAAACATTACGATACTACTGTCTACTTCAGTCTATGGCTTCCTGAAATTAAACAATCAACATAAATAACTGTAATTTACGTAATTATGTACATACGGATAGATTGCTAAAAATAACATATTTTATTCATATATCTCGGTTATTTCTTAGTAAAAATCAAAGCTTACTCGTGTATTACTGTATTTCGTTTAAAATTCAAAGATAGTCCATAAATAGGTTGTTTATCACCCCAAAATGTAGGGTAAACAATTAATTTATCGTTATTCTATATTTTATCTCGTATAACGAGATAAAATATGGAATTTATTCAAAAAAAATATTTCAGGATTTAAACAGAAATAAAATCCAAGATAAACTATCCCGCATTCTAAAAGCAGGTGATAATTAACACTGAGTTAATTTTATTTGAAAACAAAATTCTTCTGAGTTAGGGTGCCATTCCTAAGCAATAGCAGACAGCCTAAATGGAAGGTTCTAAACGCACACCTTTTGTTTTATGACACTTCTAAGGCAATTTAATGCTAAAACAACTTTGAAATAGATTCGTATGTCAGTTTATAAATTAAATGCGTATCATATTAATGTAGTATTTTCATGTACGATTATATATATATATATATACCCACAAATTACCAATGGTCAATGAACTTACTTTAGTTCAATGAACATCACCTGGAACAAATTTTATTTCCTTGTATGTGGCGGAACTGCATATAGAAGCACATGCCGAATCACGAACTTACATGTACCTATAATATCCTCAAATGAATCCTCCATAAAATGTGAGATTTCTAATATGGATAGAACTTAGAATGATTTGTTATGGGATTTTGATAACGAATCGGAAATCGACTCGCTAGGTACAGAATGGGACCCATATGACAAGACTTCTCTAAAATGAAATCGAGGATATCCTTGAGAAGCTAGTTGTTATAAATGAAGAATGTGAGGATTTCAAGGTTGCTAAATACAATGAATGATTTGTTTTATTATAATGGTTGTAATTTATATAAATTTCAACCTAATTCCGGAAGTAATTCAATTGTAGTTGGATCCAGTTAACTCACCAGTTATCCAAGACTCCATTTGTATGAGACTCCGATTATTATTTTGATGCCAGGAGGTTCTATTAAAAGCAGGCATTTTCGTTTTTTCTTTCTTTCTTCTTCCCCCCCCCCATTCCATTTTATATATCATGGAATCAGCAGATAATGGAATTCCATTGTGCAATAGCTTGCATACTCCGAGTGAGAGAAATCAGAAATGTGAGAAAGCACTAAGTCAAATAGTACTTGAGCATGTAAAAACGAGAAAAAAAGTAAAGGAGCGCAGGTGTAGAGTAGGGATATTTTATGAACCCCAGAATCCACAACTTTCCTGACAAGAAACGGCAGACTGTGACTTTCATCACAAAAGATAGAAGATAAAACCGTTTAATTTTTTTTTCTTTCCAATTTGAATGTTTGGATTGGATATGGACTATTTCGAAGAAAGTTACTTACAGTTTGAATTTTTTTTTTTTTTTGAAAGTGATTATTTTCAAGATCTCGTGGTCAGTGAGATTGATCGTACTTTCAACTATTTTTATTGATCAAATTATAAGAGTTATAAAGATTTTTTTTTGTATTTGTAAGGTATTTCCGCAATAATTCAAAATAATATCGAAAGAACTTCACAATAACATTTAACGCTCGATGCAGGAATTTGTATTATCGCTCAATTTATATAAAAACTGTAACTCGCAATTCGCGTAACCCGCATTTGAGTAAGCATGGACTCCAACTATCTTGAGTTAAAGGATTCAAACTAGATTATTAACAAAATGGAAAATGTAGTTAGCCTCTATATGAATGAAGTAGTACCAAAAAGACAGTTGATGAATTTTCTGTAAGTCATTAGGATAATAATGCAGCACCAGCGCATCCAAAGCAACAGAGAATTCTAGCTTTTCAGAGTTCTGAACAATAGTAAATGCTGTATTTCCGTGTTTTAAGTTATAGTAGGTATGAAGCTTGTCATTGTTTGAATTCTTTAACTATTTCTATTTGTAAAGAATACTATTAATTTGCTTTTATTATTTTTATTGAGTTTTTTCCCATTTTTATTACCTTTCTCTGTATATTAGTTTTTATATCGGATGGTTACAAATCTTTTTGTCAATTTTCGCTCACTTTTCGATTTCGACCTTTAAATTTTGCACAGATTTATACAATATAAAACATAAAAACCAGAGAAGTAGAAAAAAATGTACATAACAAATTTGAAAACCAACATTTTTATATGGCAAAGGAGTAAAAAATAACTAAAAGCTAAAAAAAAAAATTTCCTTCGACCAGCAAGATTTTAAACCAAATCAAAATTTACAATACAACAGATTATTATACACGTAAATAAAAATAAGCGAAGAAAATGTAATTCCCTAGACACCTCCATGACTTTTTGCTCTTTCGGAAGCACTTTTTGCATTTAAATAGTTATAAGTAGCATAGATTTGAAAATGGTAGTAGTAATTCCATAGGATTTATACCACGTTCTCGAAATCAAAATGGCCGGTAAAACGAGAACTTTAAAACAATATACCTGGTAAATATAAGATACGAAATGTACTTTCAATATTCATTAATATAATCTTTTCTATAACACGTTATTTCTCTCTTATTAGACCCTTGCATCTTATGCATAACCGCAATTAAACATAATTATTTCTTATTATTCTAAATTATAAATTCTACGCAAATTACGAATAGATATGAGTATAATTAACATTCAAATCTAATTTCTTAAATCAAAAATTACAGTAAAATTTTCGAAAAAAATTTAGCCAATGAGAATATAAGTAGTTATCAAACTTATTTTATAATAATACTTTTACATCGATTGTAAAATTGCGTGTCAAAAATGTTGAAGAAGTTTTAAAATATATCAATTAAAAAGAGCATATTCATCTCTAAAATAATTCAATTGACTTATGCTCTAGTAATATCCGAATCATTATTATACTATTTGATTTAGTTCAAATTGCACCTCTCAATCATCTTCTGTAACCAAAAATAACAATAAAGGGCAATATTTTCTTATTTCACCATTTTTTTTCCATATTTGATGTATCATAAAATATTTAACCGAGCTCCAACAGTTTTTCTAAGTTAATTTTTACAGAAGATTTTTTGAAGTTTAATTAATAGACGGATTTCTGTAAATTAATGCGAATTTTAATACAGAGAGCCTTTACACAGTTACAAAATGACATAACAACTTTTCTCAAAACTGAAGGATGCTAACTACATTATAAATGATTAAATGCCCGAAAAGGTTCAATACAAATAAATTCTTACAGAAATAGTATAGCTATATATTTTTTTATTTATTTCCTTACACACAAAGCATTTCAGTTGTCTTAAACACACGAGTTAGATCAAAGAAAACTCTCACGTAAACTCAATTACGAAGACAAATAAAAAATGGCGATAAAAAAGGAATTCGCTTCTCTGTCTCATAATATCGTCTGCTGGATTGGATGTTCACTTCGTTAAAGAGAGTATCGTTAGTGAATGGGAATTAAGTGAGACAATAGCGCCCATTTGAGCGCAAGCATTCCATTTTCTTTATTTTTTTTTTATCGAAGGTTGTAATTGAAATAATTAGGGTTAATTGTTCTCTTATTTTTTCTTTCCTGATCCCCCCCCCCACTTAGAGATCGTTTGAGAGTCTTTGTTTGCATTTCATTAACGACTCCTGTAGCATAAATTTATCCTAATGATGCAGAAATCGAGTTGCCATAATTAGTTATATCATACAAATAAGTTTGTTTATAGATAAGCTAAGTGTTTACCTAACCATGAAATTCAGCTTTTTTTGTTATTTCTTGTCATATATTGTAGAAAAATTAGTATATAATTGCATGAATAAATAACTTGAAGGGAAACATAAATTAATAAAGATTGAATACTGCCGGAATAATCATCATTATATTTATAGAATAATTTCGAAAATAATACTTTTATTTTGTTAAATTTTTAAAAATACAGATTATTCCTAGAAAATTTACTTATTTGGTAAAGAATAATCAGCCGGTAATAGTGCTAAAACAACTTTCAACAATCAAGGTATTAATCATGTGTAAGATAGAAGAATATGCCAAGAAATAAGTTTAAAGAATTTATAAAGCTCCCTCATTCTCATTTATATTAATCACTGAAAATGCAAGATAATTTCTTGTACTATTTT
Organism: Nephila pilipes; assembly: GCA_019974015.1. Taxonomy (NCBI): domain Eukaryota; kingdom Metazoa; phylum Arthropoda; class Arachnida; order Araneae; family Nephilidae; genus Nephila; species Nephila pilipes. The sequence goes on along the minus strand of BMAW01100551.1, from coordinate 663,386 downwards.
AACCGACAGCTTTCTTGTAAAATCATCTACCTTGAGAACATCTAGTACATAGTTGTAGTTACAAAACAAATGAAAATTTTGTAAGTTAAAATAGTTTTGTGCTTTATCAGTTAGATAAATCTTCAAGAAAATGTCATTATATGTATTCGACTTTTGATGCAAATAATTTTGGGGAGGGCTAATTTTTTTTACTAATAAATATTACTTCCTTAATAGGAGTATTCTCGTAATAATAGTAATGCATATTTTTGTAGGGTATATTTTTAATATTATATTTTATAAAGTAGTGTGTATTTTACAGTTATATTTTTTTCACCATTAGTTATCTTATCAGTAGCAAAAAAAAGTTCAGAACTGCATAATTTTACTTTCTATAAATCTCTCTCTTTATATTTTATTTTTAACATTAAAAAAAATTTTGAAGTATTTTTTTTTCTTTTATGTTATTAAACTAACTTAAAATGTACTAGAGAATCGAGAAATAAGAAACAAATGAACTAATAAACTTTTAATAGTGTTTTTAAAGAAAGCTTACTTCTTTACCGTTGTAAAATAAATTGCTGAAACGTTTAATCGAAAATTATTTCCTGAAATGTCTTCACACACACACATTTCGTATTTTTATTAGGAATTTAACTTCTAATTCCAAAAATAATAGATTATCATTTACGTTATTAGTTGATGAAGAATTTATAAAAAAGTATGAGAAATCGATCATTTGTTGCTGGAAACGATTAACGAATAGTTGAATCTATTCAGACTATTTTCATACATCCTTATCGATAGCAGTAGCCTAACGGTCATGGTCGTAAGATCGTGGCTGAAGAATTTCCAGCTGAATCGTGAGCCCTGATTCGCCTAAGCACTCATTGTGTAGTGGATACGTTAAATTTTTTGAGGAGCGAAATTCACGTTTCGGCGTAGTACGGATATTGAGGGAATGGGGTGTCGTCACTTGATGGTGATTCAAAATTTTGAAGTCCATCGCCAATAGCTTCTTCTTTATTACTAATCCATCAATCAACCCATGCATCACTAAGTAGTGCTGAAAATTTATTTACTTTCTGAAACCAAAAAGTGTACTTTTAAAAGAAAAAAAAAGCACACCATTATTGACAATTAAAATTTTTGTAAAACATCATTCGTAAAATAAATATATTTGTTACGATATATTTTTAATATATCGTACGATATATAAACGATAATAAACTTAAAAATTAATATAATACGATATATAAACTTAATTAAAAAAATATAACTCTTATCTGCCTGTTTTTTCACAGTCATTTATCTTTTTTACTTTATTGGAATATTCTTAAAACCCAGCTAATTTTTTGCATTTTAAATATTGCGCAATCGATCATTTACATAACATTTCAATTATTTTTTTTAAAATAATGATACCTTCGTAGTCATCAAATTCACTCCGAATAAAACTAAAACTTTCATTTTAACATAATAGGAACAACTTTTCTGCAATACATCCCCAAGTAAGTCTTAATTAATCGCGATGTATTTCAGAAGTATTGTCTCTTTCTATTTTGCTTGAAACTCAATAAAAATCAAAGTTTTGTTTAATCACCCTAAAGAAAAAAAAACTACAGTTTCTTTAAGTGTGTTTCATCTCATCAAATACACTAATTAATTTTTACATTTAATCTTTCAATATTTCTCATTTTGATATCAAAGGATGAATTATAAATAGTTTAAAATATTTAATTACTCCATGACTATGCCATCATTAGTAATCTAAAACCTTATAATCCTCAGCATTATTTGCATAAGAAGTCGACTATGATTTCGTTTTTAATATTCCCCACCTCTCAGATAACAAATAAACATCACAATAGTTATCTATTCCTCGTGTCAAATTTAATCGCAAAATTCGACTTAAGAGCTTAGATAGCACAATTACAATATGCACCACACAAAACAATCACAGCCTCAACTTGGAAACATGTTTTCAGATTCACGTATCTTGGATCCAACAAGTTGTCGACTTGTAAAAACACTTTAGACTTTCACTTATTGCTCGCATCTCGACGGGAGAGAACACGGGTCTTCACTTTGCAGGTACCGCAGATTGAGTTTATCATTTGAATGGACTACATTTCGTATCCATGGTAACGAGTCGAGGAAGGGTGGCAATTCTGATGTTTTCAAAGAAAAGTGCAGGAAAAAATAGTGCTGTTATCAGCACAGCTCTAAGCTTTTCTAACAAACTTGAAAAGGAATTGTCAAAAACCAACGAATTTTTAACTGTTCTCTGATTTTCCCACCTTAGTACTACGCTTAGTGTGGTTTTCGTACTTAATTCCCAGAGAAATGCCATTCCTTAATGTTGTTTATTGAAATAATTTTTTGTGCTTGAAACGTTTTTATGCAGGAAACTGAAGTTGTAATAAATGACTCTATATTTAGTCTTTTTTTGTCCGATTGAGTTACCAATGAATTTAAAAGTTGATTTTGTTAGATATCTATCTGGGATTACTGTCTTTTTCTATATATTTTTTCAGTTATTTAGTCATTTATGTAAAATTATTTGCAGCTCAATACGACCTTAAAATTTCAAGAGCATATATAAGAAACTGAAGCCTATATTTTAAAACTTATCCTACGTATATTTTATGTAAAAGTTAACATTAGATCATTTATTTTCAAACATTCTGGACTTATGTCGTATGAATCCTTATTTTTGACTCTTTGTTATAGAAATACAGTAGAAATTAGTAAAATAGTTGGAGAAATTTAGTTTATTTTCTGGTCTAATAAACAAATATGTTTGTATTAATGTTTTGCTTCAGTTAATTTAAGGTGACCTAGGCGTCTTTGACAAAAAATTACTTTCCAAGTTTCAATAAACCTAATTTTTAAAAATTAAAACATTGTATTTTAACATTGAAATATCTGTATACTAAAGTAAAGAAAAAATCATTTACATTATGCGAATGAGCATTTACATTACATTAATAAACAGCTATATTGACATTTGTAAGTCGTCCTTTAACTTGCATCATTTCCCCTGCGTGCAAAACATTAAAAAATTTCAGAGTGCTTAACATTATATACGCCGGACAAAATTAAAATTTCAAAAGATTGATATTTTTTATTATTAAAGCCGCATTTAGTAGCAACACGAGGATATTGGTGATAGATCTCGTAATTTTGAGCCTCTTTCAAATGACGATATCTGAGCTGGAACCTACCATCTCTTAACTTCCTCATCACACACTCGGGAGGACTAAACGACAGAGTTCATCATCCCGTATTTAGTGGCATCAGGAATCGAGCTCATGACTCGATGAAACAACAGTGGTCCGGAGTTTGCGACCAGATCTCTAGGCTACCGCAACCACATTATAATTTTCAAATTTCAATCAATCAAAAATTTTAAAAATTCAAATTTTTCTTAAGATTCAAAATCCTTCAACTTTTATACAAATCCGATGTAATACCTAAAATATGAGAATATTTATTAGAAAAATTGCATTTTTACTGTATAGGAAATTATTTCATTTTATGAAATGCAAAGTTAGAAAGAAGTAGATTTTGAGGAAAGTGTGTACCAGAATCCGAAAAACTATCATACTGGTATAATACATTTCTCAACAACATGTCATATTTGTTTATAATTTTAAAATTCAATTTTTAGGAATTTTATTTATCACATTTTCATATATGAATAACCTAAAGTTATAAATCTATAGAATTAGAAAACCATCCACTATTTTTCAACAAGAAATTTTAAGAAAATGCAAATTTCGGAGTCTTTTGAGGTCTCATTCACCTTAATGAGGCCACGGTAGCTTAGAGATCATGGTTTCAGTTTCGTGACCGGCGGTTCAGTCGCGGGTTCGCAGCTGAAGACCCACCGTGTTACGGGGCTGATGCACATTAAATCTGTCAGGGCCCAAAGTTTTTGTGGCGTGGTGTGGAAGCTAGGAGAGGGGGTTACCAGCTCAGGTGTCATCCTCGTCACTTGACCGTGGTTCAAAATTACGAGGTCCTTTCGCCAATTTCTTCTAGTGCGACGTTAATAAAAACTAAACTAAATCACCTTAGTGAAAGTATTTCATAAAAACTAGAATTGATAAGATACAGATGTATCATTTTCAAAATCGTTCTCAAAGAAACTCTCAACAATATATATATATATATATATATATATATATATATATATATGTGTGTGTGTGTGTGTGTGTGTGTGTGTGTGTGAAGACTTTCTTTTAAAATAGTACTATTGAATTATGTTCATAACACAATCGAAACCAATTTCATTTTTATAGAATTATTTTATTGTAGTGCAGAGAGAGACCATTTCCACTCCGCCATTGGTTACAGACTAGTTATTGCATCACAAGAAATCGACAGAGGAATAAGAAGATAATGAAGAGAGCGTTTTTCGTTCTGTTTTTGATTATATACGAGAGAAAATTCCCTTGAAACGTCAGAAACACGTGGTATGGATGGAGGGATTTCAGGGGAAATATAATAGACAGGGAATCTGAAGGGATTGTTTTGACAGATTTATAATCAGTTTAAGCGGATTTAACCAGTTTTAATAGCGCGTGATCTGATACATAAAAGGATACTTTTGAAGGGGATCAGTAAATACGGACGAACATTATCTTTTAAAGGAGATAATGGGCAAATTTAATAAATTAAATTATTATTATAAGAAATTAATGGGAATTAAGTTAAATGATTACAATTTCCCCCCTCAACAAGACGCGGATATGCGTTGGGCTCTAACACATAACCTTTATCTTACAGGGGTGTCAAAGAAAAAAAAATCAAATTTAAAATTAGTCATCTTTAAAAATGTTACATCTAAAGACTTCATATTTAAAAATTAAAAATCTAAAAATTTTATACCTTGAAATACTTTCATTCTCATAGAACACATAAACAATTTTAAAAGATGTTAAAAATATTAAATACTAAATAAAAAGATAAATTTGTTGTGTGTGGTAGTGTGCCTAAAAATCTAACAAATTCTGGATCCAGTAAAAAAATACCTATGCAACAGAGATGTGTAGGTGGCATTTTGTAAATCAAAAGTAATATAAAACAAGTATAAAATTTCAAAAAGATTTATTTTATAATTCTTAAATTCAATTGGATTTTGATCACTGACGACAAGACTCTGACACAGTATCCAATACGTTGCTTAAAAACTTTCCAGGTGCATCTCTGGGTGAAGAATGAACATGCAAAAACTTAAACTCTGTTTTTCCACATGGTACAGGAATGGCAACAGACATGGAAATGCAAGTTTTTTAAAATTGGTTTTACAAATATTAATTAAATTTAAAAAGTAGTTATAAAAGTATGTTTGTATTATTGTCTTAGTCTACAACAATTTCTGAACCAAAACCTTTTGCAAAATTAGCTGAAGGAATGTGGTTTGTCGACAAACTGTGCGACACTTGTTCGCATGTCAAACTGGAACAGCTATTCTAATTTATTTATATTATTCAGCATTTAAATTAATTATCCACCTTCCTTTATTAATACCTTCATCTACAGAAATCATCTAAACTAGACATATATTCCTTTAAATACAAACATTTTTTTTAAACTTTAAATAGTATTAATGATAGTTAAACATTCAAAAATTTTCTTTTTCAGTCATTTCATAAAACATATTGTTAACTTTCGTTTTAAAACCATATCATATTCGTTTCAAAAATATATAATATTTCTTATTTCAATACAACATATTCATTCAAATTAAAATATGTAAATTCAAATATATTTCTTATGATATCTTTTTAAAATATCCACCACACAGATCTAAATAAACATTGTTCAAATCATTTTCTTAATAAAGCACAAATGATCAAAATTAGATCATATTCATTTATGTATCACACATTAATTTTTTGGTTTGCTTACTTTGTAGCAATAATAAGATTTTAATTTGTATTATCAAAAAATGTTTCTCTAAAAATATTTTGAAATACTAAATATAAGCACACTTTGTTTTACTACGCACACAAAATAAAATGTTATTTTTTACATATTGCACAAACTTAAAATTTATTTAGAACTAATTTTAAAAAAAATTACTTCACCTAAGTAAAATATATCACATTCTGTGTAACTAAAACTTATTTTAAAACTACACACTTTAAGAACAGAATGATTCCAAAACTTGGTATTATAACACAACACATGATGGAACACTTTTCACAAACACTTTTAAAACATTTAATTAAATTACAAAATATGTAATCTTTCATTCCATACAGATTAAAACTCAAAATTAAACCAATATCAATTTCATTTAAACATCAGGCAATGTTTAACATCACAATTTTCAATTTGAATGAATATTGTTTTAAAAATTGCTAATTAAAAATTAATTTGTTTAATTATTATAAATTTAATAAAACATCTAAAATTAAGTGATTATACTGAAAACTTAACTTGAACTGAAGTAGAGCTTGTCCACAGATGAAATATATTTTTCTTTCTAAGTTTACATATATGGTTGCGATTGCACTGGTTCCTAATTAGAAGAAGTCCACTTTAATTCAGATAGGGTGAACATATTGGCGTCTCTCAGAAGATAGGCAGAGAAAGAAAATCCTTGAAAATTGATGGGGATGTTCCAAAAGTCTCGGCATTGAAGCGGCACCGATAGTCGTCAAGATACGAGACTTCATCCTCATATCGGCATGGTTCCTTGTTCGGGAGAAGATGTTCTGTTGCGGACTTCAAGCTGGGATTAGAACGGAAGCGGCTCCGATGGTCGTCAGAATAGAATTGCTCATTACGGTCATTGCTCATACAGTTTCATATATATAAACAAAATTTCACGTTTCCACCAGGCCGGATCTCTTATCCTGCCGGCTTAACTGTAAGGACTTTCTTTTAATATAGTACTATTAAATTATGTTCATTCACAGTCGAAATCAATTTCATTTTTATAGAATTATTTTTTTGTAGCGGGGAGAGAGACCGTTTCCACTCCGCCGTTGGTTACAGACTATTGCATCACGAGAAATCAACACAGGAATAGAAAGAGCACGAAGAGATCGTTTTTCGTTTTGTTTTTGATTATATACGAGGGAAAATTCCCTTGAAACGTCAGAAACATGTGGTATGGATGGAGGGATTTCTAGGGAAATATCATAACAGACAAGGAATCTGAAGGGATTGTTTTGACAAATTTATAATCAGTTTAAGCGGATTTAACCAGTATTAAGAGCGCGTGATCTGATATATATATATATATATATATATATGTGTGTGTGTGTAGGACGGGGGGGTGATGAGATTGTACATCCCGAATCTACAATGGTTTGCTCTTACGCAAAGGGCTGGTTTGTCTAGAGGATTAATTCCATTACCAGATTCTTTGATGATTTCGTGGGGATTCAATGATGAGGCTCAACTTATTTTACTTCGTTTATTAAATATTGAGAAGGAGAAGGGAAATATTTACACGTTAATCTATATACAGGTTATCTCTATTAGGAGTTAACAGTTCTTCTGAGACGGGTAGATGGCGACCTAATTAATCTTATCCCATATCGGCGATGGGCATTCGAACGAACTCTGGCGTTCGGAGCTTACTTTCAACGCGAGTAATGCGGAGTAGAAGAGAAGCGGAAAGTGGAGGAAAAGAGAGCGAGAAAGAAATATCTCTCAGTTTTGTTCAGGAATAGGTGGCGCTGATGAGCTATCACATGACGCTGATTCGTGGTGCCATCTATCGAGTAACCGTAGAACTGGTTTTACAGGACATTGGAAAATGAAATTAATTTTTTGATAATTAGATGGAAAATCATATATATATATATATATATATATATATGTGTGTGAATAAAATTTATTGTAATTTATTCCACACATTAAGAAGAAAATAAAATAGTAATTGGTTAGAAAAATCGGTACTTATGTATTATCGCAACCAGGTTGGCGCGATTTGTAAGTTTGAGTAAGAAAGTATGAATAGAAAGAAAATGTACATTTATTAATTACAGATAATTTTTAATACAGTTTTTTATATTATTTTGTTTTAAAATATAAAATAGCAATTAAACCCTTCCGGTTTCGAATTTGTATAAGTTGCAGAATTATTTTTTCGGCGGTAATCTTTTGCCTATTTCTTTTAGCACTGATTGAAAACCGTCTTCGCCATTAATAGCTTGAGCTTGGCGCCATATAAATTCGATAAGGTATGAGTCAAGATGATGACGGTCTGTTCCTCTCTGTTTTTTGTTGCGCCATTTGGCTGAGCCCCACATGCGCTCTACATGTTGTGTGTGAACGAACGTGTCGGGATCCACAAAGTTATATTTGTGATTAACAGTTCCATGCAGAAATCCAGCATTTTCCAACTCACTTGTCTTGTATCCTTTCCAGCAATCCGAATAAATAATGCTTCCTTCCTTGATATTTTCGCAAATTTTTTCCATGAGGGTAACGGTGCTTCTGTTAGGTACAGTAACCAAAAAAGTCTCTTTCGTTTCTCGGCAAATTCCGCCGAAAACCCATTGCTGTGGTAGTACACGCCCAGTGTTATTTTTTCTTTTCACAAATAAACTTTCGTCTATTTCCACAATAAGTCCTTCGTCGCCTAATTGCTTTCTTTCTTTTTCATCCATTTCAAGAGCACATATCTCCCGCATGTAATTGTTCCAATCTATAACAGTTTTGTCAGCAATTTCCATCTCTTCTGCACAAAATTTAATTGAGGTTAACTCTTTATACCAACAATAAATGAAGCACACCTCTGTCACAAATGAAATTCGGCTGCCTTCAAACCAATTTCCGGTTCTCACACCCACGTGTTGATTGCACTTTTCGACGTTACATTTCCAGAAGATTTGCTTTCCAAAATACAGTTTTATTTTATGAGAATTTTTACAAGTACGTTCGTTCGGTATAATTCCATATCCCTGTAACAATTCAACAGCATCTTTTTCACTCGCAGGCAGATCCCAAATACCCATAGTTAAAGTATTTCTGTGTATAAGTTACATTGAAATTTATTTTTAGTCTCGTAGTATAAAGTATTTATTCTAAGGCCTTTACATTTATCACACTCCTTACAAAAAATATGAAATCGTTTCGATTGTTATACATTCATAAGTGCCGTTCCGATGATCAAAGAACATGGTGGTAAAAGAAATTTTTATGGAAGATATATTTGAACAAGCCGTTTCGAAAAACTCTTAAAGCTTTCTTTTATCAAATGAAAGAAAGAAGAGAGGTCGAAATATTACTTAATTATCGAGTATTGTTGAGGAGAACATCTCACACACTAATAAATTTTTTTAATTTTAATTACTTAATTTACAACTTATATATTAACTTAAACTGATATTAAAACTTTTTAAGTAAGCAATATTGAAAAAATATTCAAGTTATGTATTGGATTGTATAAATGTACCTTTTATTTTGAGATGCCTTTTAATACCAAGATAAAGATAATGCTTTTATTTGAATCCTGGGAATTTTCCTCGTTTTTCATTGTGAAAAAAAATTAAGCAGATTTCCTTTCTTACTACTCTCCTTTGTGCAAATGAAAATTTCCCTCGTAATACAGGAGGGTGTTTCATTTCATCTATTGAATGCACAATTCCGTAATATTCTTAGTGAGAATCTTGCGAGATATCTGATTTTACAGCTCTAATTTTACTCATTCTATTCTGCAAAGTATGTTTCAAGAGCTCTAATACTAAAAAGGGCATAACTCTTTGGTAAGTTTCATGAAATAATTTGTAACATTATTGGGGGGGGGGCTGAAAATTTGAATTTCTTATAAACATAGCATCTTATTATCCACCCTTCTTTTTGTATCGTAACTTTATATTATTTATCCTTGTTATTCACAAGCGATTTTATATTGCTTCAACATATGTTCTTGAGACTTTCCCGCATTCTCAGATGCAATTTCATGAGCTTTCTTTAGGTTTTCAGTTAAATCTTGTAAATAGTCTACAACTGGACGAGATGCGGTGTTCGGAATACTCCACTTGTCGGTCCAGACTTCCCTTAACAAAGATAAAGGTCCCGGAGGTAACCGTCCGTAAACTAATTGGAATGGTGACAACCCAGTAGTGCTAGGTGGTACTTCTCTATGCAGTCTACACTCCATACTTCAAATGGAGTTTCGGGTCTAACAATAGGTTGTACAGGGATCCTATCCTTATATGTAGCCACTTTTTTCAACTGACACTCTTTGCAACTTCCACAATACCCTTTTACGTCTTGCTTGATTGTAAGCCAGTAAAATGAGTATTTAATCCGGTGGATGGTTTTCTTCTCTCCAAGATGACCAGCTAGTGGGATTTCATTTGCCCTTTTTAACACAATTTTCCTCTTTTCTATTGGTAATACGACTTGTTTAATATTTTCACCACAGATATAATAATTATGCAATAAAATTCCGTGGTCTATTAAATAGGAATTTGTCTCCTTTTCTGCCCATTCAAAGCACTTATTAAGTGTTTCGTCATTCTTCTGGATGTTGCAGATTTCTAAGTCTGTCTCTTCAACTACATGATCATTTTTTTCGTTTTGCAGAGAATCCTTTTTGCTCACTGCTAACACTGTACTGGTTATTTTCGGAAACAATCCCTTGTCATCACTATCTCTCGATATTTCATTATTCGGTACTTTTAATTCTGAATCGACGTCTCCAAACAATAGCTACTCCCATGGAGTACGATATTCTCTTTTAGCATAGTGTATGCTGAAAAGCTTAGTAGTAAATCGTTGGTAAGTATCCTTGAAACGGCACATGTGACTGGAACATCCCCATGTAAATTATCATTAATTTTCATTTCGAAGATTCTGAGAGGAGTTGTTTCACTTTCACCAAAAGCTGAATTTATTTCTATTTTGCCTTTTTCTTCATAAGGCATATCGGCCACTAAATCTTCACGTACTACAGATATTTGTGCACCTGTGTCTACGATACCATTCAGGGTTGTCCTTCCGTATTTGATTTCGACGATTTTTAAATCATCCACACCATCATAGATGTCCACTGGTTTGGAAACTGGAATAGAATTTTTAGCTGTCAACACTTCTGATTTATCATCTTTTATCGCAGTTGACTTTTGTATTAGGTTACTTTGTGCGGTAACAGGAATATTTCTCGTCTGAAGATTTTTCATGCAAATCCTTGAGGTGAGACCTTCTTTTCCACAATTAAAACAAGTTAATTTGCTCTTAGATCTGTATAAATCCTTATATCGGTGTCTTGGAATCCATTTGGGTGTATGTTGAGGTGATGAAAATGGTTTATTCTTAAATTTCCGTTCTGGAGGTGGAGTACGAAGACGAGATTTTTCATCAATCTTGCCCTTGGGACCTGTTCCCAAGGAATTCCTTGATGTAATACGTATGCTGTCCTGTTCATCTAATCTGTCTGCTAACTTAGACAGGGAAGTAAATTTCGCCCATTCATCTAAGGAATGTTCTCGTATTTCAGGCGATACCTTTTTCTTGAGCTGGTCTGTAATCATTAGATTCTTTAATCCTTCAAAATCTGTGATATCTAGACCTCCAACCTATTCTTCGAAATAATATGTTATTTCATAACAGAAGTCCCTTCAAGATTTCTCGGCCATCTTTTGATGCAGTACGAACTTTTTCCTAAAGCTTTCAGGATTCAGTTTAAATCTTTTTAGCAAAATTGTTTTAATATACTCATAATCCTCAAATTTCTCTTCCGATTCTCTATTAATTAACTGAACGATTTCGGATGGTAATAACGTTAAAAGACACGATATCCAATCTTTAACATCTGTGTTGGCTCTTTTGGCTTGTCTTTCGAACAGAGATAAATAAATCGTAACATCGTTGTCACGTACATTAAATTTAGGCATAAGTTTAATTAGTTCTAAGCAATGTTGCCTATTGTTATTTGGAACTGTAGGAAAGCTTGATTGATTCTAAGATTTGATTTCATGATTTCGAGTTTTCTCAGTTCAAACTCCATTTGTTCTCTTATCTGCTGGGCTTCCAACTGTTTCTGCTGAGCTTCAAATTCTCTTTGTTTCTGCTGAGCTTCCAAATTTATTTGATTTTTCTTAGTTTCCTCGAGTCTGGAATTAATGATCATCTCTAATGTCCCCTTCACAAATTCTTCATCATAAAATTTACTTTCTATAATAATTTTCTTAAGATCTATTATCTTCATTTCGGGAGTTGGATTTTCCCTCATTTCTTCAGCCAAATTACGTAAATCTTCTTTTCGACCCTTAGTTAAAAATGCCATGGTACTTGGTGTTTAGGAACCCCTTTTTTATAATATATATAGATATATAGAAAGATAAATATAACTCTTAAAAGTAATAGGGATTTTCTAATAATTTGTACAGATAAATAAAATATATCTGACAATAGATATATGAGGTTAAATCTAATAATACATTTCTAAAACATATTATACATTAATGGATACCAATAACGAGAGTCTTTCTCTTAATACTAACTATGTCAGTCCTTGAGAAACAGTAATTAAAAAGTATTCAAATAACTAGATAATAAATCTCTAATAACCATTAATGCGTAATCAATCAGCACCCAACGTGAACAAACTGTTAAAATTAATAGGCTACAATACTCCATTCACAGAAGCATAATATCAGATCATTCAGACAAACAAAAAAATTGACAGACTTAAGAACGAACACTAAACAAGTTTTGTGTTCGCAAAACTATGAATAATCATTAAATATCAAAACTTTCGATACAATTATTTTGTGCACAACTCAATTTTATAAAATTTTAGATAATGGACATGTTAAATATCACAATAAAAATGTACTTTTATAAGAATACAATCTACATAAAAAATAGTCAAAGTTATTTATTTTATTCTATTCTATTCTTCTACATTAAATATCTCATCAAAAATGTACTTGCACAATCCTAATGCTTAGAATATCCGTTAAGAATAAAAAATCAAGGGCATAGCCATGCAATAAAATAACATCAAATAAAACCCCACAAGTCTGTCAGAACTACTCTATTCATAACAGACGTAAATAATGATACGATTTACATAGAAAATGGGGGGGATAAGAATCGTTCTTATTGAAATCATAGCATAAAAAGCGTTAAAAATAAATTGGCATGGTGCCAAAACAGAATATGTTCATAAGAATTCACTGATATAAAATTTACAGATACAAGTTTTCTTTTTGAATTAAATAAGAATCGTTCTTATTGAAATCATTGCATAAAAAGTGTTAAAATAAATTGGCATGGTAAAACAGAATATGTTCATAAGAATACACTGATATAAAACTCATAGGTACAAGTTTTCTTTTCGAATTGATAAATGCAATTACTAACCAAAATACATTCCAAATCTTCAAAATTGAATCAATTAGCCATGCAATCAATTGCAAATACGCAGGTTGCACGTATGTTTCATTAAGCCTACTCTGATTATCTGGGACGAAAATTCTAAATCCAGGAAAACAAATATATATTTTTTCTTTCCGGGAAAAACAAATATGTACAAAATAGCAAAATAACACTCGGAATACTGACGTATTCTTTCTTTTTCCCCTCTGGTGAGAAATTTATTCTATTTTTCCTGACGGAAAATTCTTTTTTCTCTGACGAGATATATAATTCTACGTTCCGGGATGGAACAAACTTTCAATTCTATACTTTTAATAAATTTCACCCAGACAATTAAAATGGTAAACAATGGGAACATGCATTTACACAAAATATATGAAAGCTCTCACCTGATACGATCCTACCGACTGCTCCAGTAAAACACGTCCCATTTTGGTCGAGTTATTGTAAAGCGGTGAGAGTGGTTTTAAATAAAAATAATTAGTCCAGACTTTTTTTTTCAGCTGCAAAACTTTAATTTAAACATTAATGCAGCACGAAACACAACATTTGAGATAATATTACACATCTACAGAATTGTCACTTCCGCCATTGTTCTCCTGTTCCTCGCTTTCCCCCTCCCTCGACTCGTCTAGCGTTCAGTTCTTTTTTTTTACAACGTTTTTCTGAATTTCACTTGGTGTGTGTGTGTGTGTGTCATCAAATTTTCGATCGTTAATTTAATCAACTTCCCATCAAGCTAGAGCTTTGAAATTTTGGGAATCGTTCGTACTCACCTAACAATGCAATATTTAGACGTTTGCGACAAGTTTTAACTAATATTTCAATTATTTTAATAAGTCAAAATATTCTTTCCTCTAGGCGGTTTTAGGATTGAGGGAAACATTTCTTTCCCCCTCTGGGAGCACCGGGCACTCCCCACACCGCATGAGGTTATCGTAAACCTTTTGTACTCGCAAAGGGGAGATACTATCTCCCCTTTACAATCTCCGAGATAGTAAGGGTTGCTGACTTTTAGTCAGTAATCATTCGCAAGAAAGAAAGTTTCCAATATTAGGCGCCATGTCTTATCACAATAATTTTTTCTGAATTCTGGTTCCCATTCTTTTTTTAATAGAATGACTTACAAACTTTCAAATGCATGTTTTGATTTTATATTATGAATTTTTTAATACGCTCACAAATGTCTCTTTTTAAGTAAATTTTAAAGATAAAAATAACTAACAGTATTAACTAATATTTCAATAATTTTCTCTAAAATATTTCAATAATTTTCTCTAAAATATTTCAATAATTTTCTCTAATAAACTTTGCCACCATATAAAAACGTTGTTTTTAAAAACGTTGGTTTTTATATCGAATTATTTTTTTTGCCCTGCTCGTCAAGTTGAGTTGTTCTTCAACTCCGAGTCAAGTTGAGCTGTTATTTTTTTTCATTAATCTTTACTGAGTAGCACATAGAACTATCGTCCAAAAATGAAGTGCGTTGTTTACATTTTTTGGCACTTTAAATGGAAGTGGCCCTTTTTCAATTCTTATTTAAAACTAAGTTTTTGAAGCTTCTAATTATCGTAGAGATAAAAATAAAGTATCTTTAGAAAGGTGAAAAGCTGTACAACTTGGAAATAAAAAAAATCTCAAATCATGATTTTTTTGAAGAATTTGACGTTCTGACACCCCTTAACATATCCCCACCTTAAAATCAACCAATACACGGATTAAACTGGTTGAAATAGTTTGGAATCACCTCAGTATAATATCTATTTAATTTTTAAATGTTAAACTTATGCGATTAAAAGTTATTAATTAAACTACTAAAACTCCCGAAGAGATGTTACTCCATTTGGTTATATATATTTTATCCAATGTGTATTTTAGTCCTATATGTTGGCTGATTGACTCATAAATTGTTTATTAATGGTGATAAAATGGATAGGTCGTAAATTGAGAAATACGTATATTTGGTTTCAATTATACATATATATCATCAAAGTAAAACTTTTTATTGCACTTTCCAAAGAAGAAAGATGCTTTAGCTTCTGCTGGTCGGTCCGCGGAATGTGTTCCATATCCCTTCCACCACACACTATAAGATCCATCGGATGTATTTCCCTGTCCGATATCTAGGAAATCGTAAGGGATTTAGATTCCCCTCAGAGATAGAAAATTCCCTCTGACAATGCAAACATCTATATCGATTGTAGAGATTGCCCTGATAGTCCATTGATACTAGAGCGTACTTATAATTCCCCAACTACTTTACCGAACTTTATTAAACCCGACATTTCCCCGCACATCTATTTATCCGCAAAGGTATTTCTCTACGTCCTCAATACACCTAATTTGGCATCTGCTGCCATTCAGAATTTCGGAACTATATAAAGTACATTATGCATAATCTATGGATATGACAACAATAATATCTTCACCAAAAGGGAGCCAATAGCATGCCATTTGATATACTGATTGATTGTTTTTTTAATGTTGCGCTGAAAACTATTGATTTCAGATCTCGAAATTTTGAATTTCGGATAAGTGACGAGAACGATACCTGAGCTTGAACCTCACTCCCCACAGTTTTAAAATCTTTTTGAAAACAGACCATTCAAAAAAATAAAAAGTGCTATGGCTCATATTCAGAGGCCATTATAAAGAGGTGATTTATGAAATATTACGTAACACAATGTTTCAATTCGTAATCCAAAGGCAAAATGAAACTTCGGAATCCAAAGGAAAAACGTAATTATTTAAAGCTCACAAACATATTTACACAAAACATCATTAGAGTGATTTATGATGACGTTAGTAAAAAAAATATTCATATATTTATTTCTGAATAACTGCATAGGCATCCATATATTTATGGAATAAAAAATGTTAAAATAAAAATATTATTTTCTATTGAAACATTTCATCGCTGTGGAAATATCAATAGCCAAGATGGTGTGAGTTGAACAGAGAATGGGATATGAATATATCTCTAAAAGCATGAAAAATATCGAGTGTCTTACAAGTTCCCGAACTAACGATTCGTAAATTTACTATTCAAAAACATTGACCTTGAAAGGAATTCGCAATTCTTTTATGCTATTGGTGAAAGCCACTTCTAGCGCAAAATAAATAAATAAACATGCATTTACTAAAAAAAAAAAAAAAAATGTCAGTCACTTTATTGAAGGCGAGCCTAAACTCATTTTGAGACAGGCATTTCCAGACGCTGGGAGTGGCATCTTGAGTTGTGGCAAACTTTAGATCATTATTCAGATTCAAACTTTAGATTTGCAGGTTATTTTCAAAAACTTTGCTCTTTATTTAATTTAGGGGATGCTCAGGTCATGGAACAAAGTTCTTGGTTCAAAGAAAGCGGCGCATTAAGTTATACGAGTAATAAAGTTACAGACACGCTTTGTTGGCGCATGCGCGCTAATGCAGATATTCTGCTCTTCAGCTCTGTACTCGCAGATGAGAACTTTCTGTGGAATAGGCGAGACGAGAATTTTTCTCTGTAATACGTTGACGTGAGCTATAATGGAACTCTAATATTTTGAAGCTCACAATTATAAATCATTACAATTTGTTGCGTTTGTCAATGGCTTATAGGTGTTGTGTGGTCAAAAAAAAGTAAAAAAGAAACAAGCGTAGCTGGTCCGTCTATAAAATAAAAACAACAAAACTACTGAAATAAACACGCTTCAAGATTTTTATGCATTTTAATTTTATTTGTTTTTACTGAATTTTATTTATATATTATTCATTTATTTATTTTTGGCGATAGACTCTTCCAAAAACATATTGTCCATCTCGTTTATTTGGTCTAAAAATTCCTTGCCTCTTTTCTATGAGAATATTTAAAGAACAATGTTTGTAAAAAATGACCTCTGAATAACAAATGATCTGAAAATTACCAGAACTCAAAGGATGTAACTTCAAGAAAGAGACGGAGGTTTTGAACAGTTTTTTGTAAATATTAATTATTCTTAATTATATCAGAAGCTCTTTTGTCATAATTAACATAAAAAAATTGCTTTAAAATTAGCAGTTTTTGTATAGTAATTTGACGAATCTTTTGAAACTCGTGGTAATTTTCATGTTCACCATCTTTAATTGTTACGTAGCTATTTATCATCTTAAAAGCGGATTTTAATTGACTATTCAGTATTCCTAACCTCTCTATTGCATCATATTTGTACAATTTAAATGTTAGAGTTATCTCATTCTGTAAAGATGATTTGTGAGAAAACGTTACTTAATGCGTTTTATTCACATCACACTAGAAGCCAAACGAGGGTATATTGGCGACGGATCTCACAATTTTGAACGGGAGAAATTTGGACCTCGACAGATTTAATGGGCATCAGCCCCGGCTATTCGGCGGATTCATAATGGCACCAAGGCTCAAACCCGCGATTCAACGAAAACCACGGAAGGAGTCCGCGACCATTAACCACTAGGCTACCGCGGCCACTACTTAATAAGATTAGGGAGTTTCTCGACTTGAAGAAAATGCCTAGTATGCGTTGGGTTAAACGCTTCAGAAAATTATATATATATATATATATATATATATATATATATATATATATATATATATATATATAT
>BMAW01100551.1:587251-639935 GCA_019974015.1 Nephila pilipes | reverse complement strand
GGCGACATCTATTGAGTATCGGAGGAACTGGTTTTACAGTAGATTGAAAAAAATAAAATTAATTGCTTAATAATTTCAGATGGAAACTCCTACATATATATATATATGAATGTGAAGTTTCGGATCCATTAAACTTATTTAGTAACGCAATTTTTGTTCTACACAAAAAACGGCATTTTAAATAACTTCATCTCCTCTTTTAACTTATATCTCTTTTTTTAAACGTTTTTAGCATATAATATTTCATTTTTTATTAAGATCTTAATAATATGTGAATTGATAGTTTGTTATGATAAGTTTTTAAAGTTTTAATTTGTAAATATATATGTAGATATGTTTCCTATTCTATTTTGGTTTTCATATTTAATTTTTTATTTTTACTCTTACTGAATATATTTTACTTTTTGGAGTAATCCAATTCTTTGCCTTGAAAGATACATTCGAGTCGGGTAGGTACCATAAGGCATGTTTAACACCTTATTATGCACTTTTGGCTGTGCTTGGCATTATTTCATTCATTTTTCTATTTTGTCTATAAACGACATTTTACTATTTTTGTTATTCTATTTTTAATTTATTTTTCACACACACACACACACATATATATATATATATATGTATGTGTGTGTGTGCAAAAAATAAATTCGAATTCCAGATTTCTCCAAAAAAGGTCTGTTGGCGTGGTGTGGAAGTTCTGAGATGGGGATATCAGCTCAGGTGTCGTCCTCATCACTTGACCGTGGTTCAAAATACGAGGTCCGTCGCCAATAACCCTCGTGCGACGATCGTGCTTTTAGTGCGACGATCTCCAAAAAAGGAATTTTTTTAAAAATTTTACTAGAGAAATTATTTACAAAATTATAAAAGAAATATTATGTAGGAATTTTTCTTAATAATTTGACATAATTAAATAGGGCGTTTGTGAAATTATTAATCAATGAATGGTTAACAAAAGTAACAATATTTTTAAATAATAATAAAAAGAAAAAATTTTAATGACTTAGCTGAAATTGTTTTTTATTGCAAAATATTTTTACGTCTGGAATAATTGTTGATATCTGTAACCTAATGTCATCTTAAGCATCCTTTCTGTTTTCAAGATTTTCGCGTACATATGTTGAAATATATGGCATTAGATGTTTCACAGCTCTTTTGGTAATTTCAGGATGTTTTTTTTCTAATGTCAATCCAAAAGTACTTAACATCAAATTGACTAAAATTCAATTTCAATTGAGTATCGGTCGATGTATCAATTTATTGTTATCTTTCTTTTATTGAGAATTTGGAGGTGTCACTGTCTTGAGAAGAATTTTGGATCTGAGATAATTTTTCTTTTTGAGCAAGGAAAATTCAAGAAATGTTTTTTGCAGATCTGATAAATGTTGAACCAAACTAATTTTTACCGGGATTTTAGCGCTACTATCTACTAAAATATTATGCAAATTAGAAAAGCATTCAGTATTATCTTTCAAAATGCAATCTACCCAAAATATCAATTTTAAAACAATTTTACTTCATAACTTGAAAATAGTGAAACAAGTGGCCAAATAAGTGGGCGATTCTTCTCCTGAGCTAAAGAATGGAGATTAATATGTGACCTAATGCGTCTCGATTAATGTATTTGAAGTACGTGACTCTTACGAAATTTAAGATTTTATTTTATCTATAAAATATTTATTTATATTTATTTTTACAAGGAAATTTCCTTTCAGAATTCGTTTTTTTATAAAAATTAAAATTTTATTAAAAGTTTGGTACTTTGATTAAGCATATAGTGATCTCTTGCGAAACCTCTGTTGCAGTTCTAGGGAACCCTCGAGTTCCGCGATACTCAGGTTGAAGACCTCCGTTCTAATGGAAAATATAATGAAATCATGGGATAAATTATATAATCAATTAAGTTCACGTTAAAATATGTATTATTAAGCTACTATAAAAATGTGTCTAAACAAATACGAATCATTTAAAAATATGTCTTATCAAATACGAAACATTTAAAAATATGTCTTATCAAATACGAATCATTTAAAAATATGCCTAATCGAATAAGAATATTAAAAATGCATAAAATTGAATGATACATGAAAAATGTGTATAATCGATTAAGGACCTATTAAAAAATGTGCATAATTGAATAATATCCCTTTATAAATGCACAGAGTTGAATAAAGATACATAGAAGTTTGTATGATGTAATTAGACAGCAATAAATACAGATTATAAAAATGTATATAATTGAAACGATTACATCATAAAGTGTATGTTATCGAATATGGTGGCATCAAAACATGCATAATTAAATAAGAACACATTAAAGATGCGTATAATAGAACAATGTTGACATTTATTATTTTTAAAGCTCATTTATCTCAAAAAACATTATCTTTCTCAAAAAATCTCTAATAATGAAATATATACACTAAAATTACGGATGTGGCAAATATCTTATGACTAGTAATAAAATTCTTTCATTCCTTAAATTAATGCGGTATTCAAACAAAGAAATAAAAGTTCATTTTTAAATAGTATCGTCACTACATCGGAATATGTAATGTTTTAAGAAAAAGTGAAATATTGTTAGTACTTCAGAATGAATACAAAAATTTAGTAAGGTATACCTGGTAAAAATAAATATATTTTGTTGAAAATTAAAACTGGATACGAATACTTACGCAAAAATGAAAGAAACTTCCCTAACCAGACTTCTGATTCGATCTGAACGATATGCTTGACAGTTGAGACGACTTTTATACTACAAATAGTTAACCAGTGTTCTACGTTTGTCGATATCTTACACTTCAAAACATCATGTTAACTTACACATTTTTTTTTATTTTACTCCTCATGAATAAATAGAAACCGTTAGTAACATATTCGTCACTTAACTTCATGTGGCTTCAATGATGTATCTGTTCAACAGCTTCTAAGACTTGAAGTTCTCCGTGCTCGTTAACTGTGGAAATGACAATTATTTGTGAGAGATCGCTGACTACTAATGTACCACATGCATATGAGCGTAGTTCTAATTACTAATAATTGCTGATTACTAATGGATCATAGCTTGTGTGGAAGCAATAACACATTCTAAATGAACATTCCGTGTCTTCAAAAATTCTCTTACAGTGCATTGTATCTTTTGAATTCAAAATGCCAGTTTTGTTACTCACTGTTAGAACAGATCAATTTGTAAAGATTTATATTCCTTCATTTTACAGCAACAAAGTTACATTTCGCTTAAAATATATTTAATTTATTTACTTATCGTTTGCTTCATTGTTAATATTTTAAAAGAACATTGTCAATAACTTTCATAATTTATCATCTGCTTTAATTTTAATTTAATATTAACAATGCGATTTCTATCGCAGAATCTTTTGTTTCTTTGTGTTGTCAAAAGTAGAAATTTTTTTAGTACTCTAGAATCTAGTATTTTTTTTTATTGTTACGACAAGATAGCTATGAAATAGACAATACTCGAGAAAATTGTAAATTTGATTTAGAAATTTTAATCTAATGATTCAAAGGGATTATTTCTTATTTTTGTTTTGATAATAGCATTACCATATCTACACTTACAATTTTTCTTTCATACTTTTTAGATATGATATAATTACTTTGTTTCTAATACAAGCTATTCACGTATGAGTTTTAAAAAATGTTTAGTGTTACAATTTACTTAAACTCTTTTAGGAATTTCATGTTAATGAAAATTAACAATGGAAAAGAGATTTTCATCATTTTCTTCGCCAGATTAGATTCTACAGTTTGTGCATAATGTATGGAGCATAATTGCGAAAGAACAAAATTATATTTTTAAGTATTATAATGATATCTTTTGAATGATTTTTTAACTTTGAAAAATATTTATTTAGCCCAATAAGAAGAAATATAAAATTTCATTTGACAAGATGTTGTTATTTACTTATTTTGAACAAAACTTATAATGGGAAAATAAAATATGAGAAAACTGATATATTTACTTTTATTTATTAGTGTTTTCATGATGCTAAACCTATAATAATTCGATATAAAAACCAACGTTTTTAAAAATAACGTTTTTATATGGTAGCAAAGTTTATTAAAGAAAATTATTGAAATATTAGTTAAAACTGTTAGTTATTTTTAACTTTAAAATTTACTTAAAAAGATACATTTGTGAGCATATTAAGAAATTCATAATACTCATAAAATCAAAACATGCATTTGAAAGTTTGTAAGTCAATCTATTAAAAAAAATGGGAACCAGAATTCAGGAAAGATTTATCCTTGGCGACAAGAATTATTTGGCAGTATTTTGCCAAATGTGGCTACCCTGTTCCGTTTCACGGATTTAACGCTCAGCAAAAAAAACTGCATTTACGGAAACATTATTAAACTTGTCGCAAATGTTCAAATATTGCATTTAGGTTAAGCAGAACGACTTCAAAATTTCAAAGCTCATTAGAGCTGGTTAAATTCTTTAACGATCGAAAATTTGATGACACACACACACACACTCACACACACACACACCAAGTGAAATTCAGAAAAACGTTTTAAAAATAAAGCAATGGTTTGTCATTTTATTAGAAGCCTTTCAACATAAGAGAACAAATTCTGTTGTGAGAATTTTTGTGAAATAATCAAGAAAGATAAATGTAAAGAAAAGGCGTATTTGTGGGAAATTTTAGGAAAGTGAATTTAGTAGCAATTATATTTAGAATATTTCGAAACCTATATTGGGTTCTTTCTCTCTTCTATGTAGAGCACATCAAATCAATGTATGAAAGGTTGTGCTTGCAGATTAAATAAATGTAAGCAATGCTAATAATATCATTTTCGTAATATATTCGTTACACACTCAAAACATTCAAGAATTGGTAAAAAAAATGTTATTTATCAAAATATTTGAAGCAATTAACTGTCGTCGATTCCTCATGATTACGTCGACGTCGACTTAATCGATTCCTCGTAAATATTAAAAAAATTGTCAAAAAATATCGTGATACAGCTTATATTGAAAATTATCACATCTATATTAAATATTTCAGAGAAAAAAAATTTCAATAATTACAGTTAGAAAAAAATATTCTGTTTTATTTTTGCCATTTAAACCACCATGAATAAAATAATTATACGATAAAATTTCTTGAGAAGAATTTGTAAAAATTACTGTATCATACATAAATATAGAAATGTGCCATGACTTTTCTGTTAAAAGCATTAAACTTTAAAAATTTTATTTATCCATAAGTTTTTTATACAAATAATAGAAAGTGATAAAAAGAGTTACTTTACTCATATTCGGGTATAAATGACATGTCATCATACTGCGAGAAAGGAATAGCATCGTGGAAAAAGAGCGAACGGCCTATTTTGTCATTTGCACTTTCAGTCACACGGTATTTCATTCCAAATTTGTGATGAATGCTGTAATTACTGGCACCAGGAACGACGGTTACTTCTCCTTCTGGATCTGTGAAGTCGTCTTCTTTTGTTCTCGACCATTTTCCTAACAGACCTCTAGTTTTATTTAAGAATGACGAGGGTAAGTACACACGAGCTGTCATATGTCCATTTTCAACCTTAACCTCTACACCTGCTCCAGAATCAAACATGGCCACAACATGGGACATATTATATATACCTATTGGCTGGTAAAGGGTCACACCTCTGAAGAATTGGACTCGAAGTTTGTTGTCCCAGAAGTATACGTACTCATTGTCTACAATGACGTACATTTGGTACTGCCATCTTGCTACAGAAGGTCGAACCCGGAATTCAACCACAGATGATACGTTTTCTTTCGCAGCTACTGCCATTAAGTGCGTTCTATTGATTTTAGGCATGTAGTAATATTTGGGCTGGAATTGTTCGAATCTTCCTTGTACATCTAATTTGTGCATTCTGTCATTCACTCTAGTCAAAACAAATTCTCCTTTACCATTGAAGGTATAATTGACTCTATCGAAAGTAAGGAAGCGTGAGTCTCCTAAGGCAGACGCCACCCCAGGAGGTTGATACCTAGAGCAGTCTTGAGGAGGCCTCCAGTAATCATATTTACTACAGGATTCAGTGCCATTTTCGTCTTCTGCCCATTTACAACAGAAAAAATAAGGTGAAATGTCATGCAGCCAGTGTGACAAAGATGGAGTAGTCATTCTTTGCTTGTAAGGATGTTTTCCAAATTGAAAAGCTCTTGATGGTCTGCCACTGAATCTGGAATCCCTTATGAGTTCACCGTGCACATCATAACAACACGACTGACCCGCTCCATTGACGGCTGGTCTTCCTGATGTAACACAATGGTATGCAGCTTTATGGAAGGTCTCACAATTTCTGTCAAATTCGTTACACTGTAGATCAGGTACAAACCTTCCAACGTCTAGTTTGGCTTGTTCCAGAGTACAAGGACATCTAAACAAAGTGGTATTGAAATGACCTCTGTTCCTTTCTCCGATGTACCAATCATCGCAAATGTTCTTTTTCCAACTCTTACCGTACTTTCGTTGCCATTGATGTCTGAAATACCATCCAAGTGGTAGTGGATCAGACCAGAGAACTGATGACTGTCTATTACCATTACTTAATGTTTCAGGCGCTGTTAAGTTAATGGCAATGAATCCAAAGTGAATATCTAATTTGTCCAGGTTAGATAGAGTTTTGTAGACAGTGAGGTTTAAAGTATGTTGTCGATCTCCAGCTAAAATAGATTCATTGGTCAGAACGTCAATGTATGTAAGTGTTGGATAATTTTCACGCGCTTCTCTATAACCCCATAAAGCTATGATCACAGGGGCTCTGGCATCCCGTGTTAACTTCTCGTGATTCCATTGTATAGTGAACTGTTCTGGAACTTCCAGCTTATCAGCACCGTAACGTACGTTGACATCCCCTTCTACCATGCCTGGTGGTTGAATGTAGTACTTTCCGTAAAACAGAAAAGGACCTTGATCTATGGAAACAGATAAATCTACATATCCATGGTACATAATTGGGGGTGATATACAAGAAACGATATTTGGATTTCGATAAATTCCATCGACTTCACGATTATCGAATTTGCATCGGATGTTGCTTAGAGGGTTGGGAAAGCAAGGTCCTGTAATATTAACCATTGTTCCTCCTAACATGCTACCAAATCGAGGGAAGAATGTCAACTTTGGTCTGGTTGACCAGTTGATATCTAGATACCTTTCGATACAGCTTCCTGGCCAAACTTCTTCATTGACTTGAAAGTAAAACCTTCCGTTTAATCCATTACCAAAACCCAAGGAAGGTAATCGACTTACCCTTGGTTGCTGAGAGTAAGGTTCAAATTCATAAGCTCTAGTCCTGTTACCGGCGTTAAAACCAATGAAAGGCGGAGTACCTTTTTGACCATCATAATAGTCCTTGTCGGATATCCAATTGATTGCGTCATAATTAAACATCACATAAGTTCTTTTCTCGTCCGTTGCAATCACAACTTGGTAAGTGTTTGTCTTCAATCTACTACCTGGCATACGATTAGCGTGGGTAACGTTTTTCCAGGTGACTATAACTGCATACCTCGGTTCAAAATCAGCGGATCCTACCATGGCATCTTTGAAATCCATTCTTATTCTTTCTTTGAGGGACTCATTCTTTTCCCTGGTAAGATCGACCAATTGAGAATAGATCCCGGCTCCTTCAATGGAATTTGGAATTTCCTGTTGACTTAACCATGGTGCAATCAGAGAAGGATCTTCTTCTCTAAACGGATCTCGGATGTTGACTATAGGAAACTTCACAGGAGTGGGGTAATCTATGAGACCCTTGTTGAAAAGAATGTGTCCATCACGATGTATCCATATGTACCTGAAGTCGAATCCAAAGACAGGCAATCGGAAAAACAACGGAATGCTTTTGATTGCTTGAGCTCTGTTTATGGTGTCAATTAGATACTGTCTATCGTGTGGATACAAAAGTTCAGAGTGAGAACGATTCACTTCGATAAGTGATCGAATATATCTTGGGACACCTCTTGCTTTTGGAACATTTTGAAATTGCCCATGAGGAATAAGACATACAAAAACTAATAGCCACAGAAGATGCGTCATTATAGCTCAAGACGCGCCGAAACGAGAAGGATTTTTGCACATATAATCCCTTTTTATATTTATTACCATACGTCTCCATCTATTGTCCAAATACAGATAGGGAGATGCAAGAGTTTTGTGATAACATCCCAGATGAAATATTTCCCATAGTTATCAATGAGAAAATTTTCATCTGGAATGTAATCACAAATCATCTGGGGCGTAATAAAATCTATTCACAACTTGTGTTTGATATCGTGTTTATGCATTTCGGTTTTTGAAAAGATAGAGTTCATAACACTCTGATAAGAATTTACTTCAGCGTTTTGTTGATCTCGTAACCGCTTTGTTTTACTTTGTTTTTTGCTACTGTGCTCTGTTGGGGAAAATTAGTCGTTGCCTCAGTTCTTATCACAAAGCGATAATGATGACAAGTATGTATGAGCATTGTTAAATATTAATGAAGGTTTATCGAGATCTTAAGAGTATTGTTAAGAATATTGAAGTATATTGCTATTAATAATATTGTTTAAAGTTAATTGGAAATTTTTTTATACTTAAGATTGAGACAATTGAGAAAATAAACGTTTTAAACAGTAATTAAGTAATTAAATTTATTAAATTCCCAAAATGTTTACTAGTAATGTATAAACTTGATTAATTTTAAAATGTATGGTATTTTTGAGCATGCAAAACAATGAAACAATGTGACATTCTTAGTTCACTTATAAAGTTCAAGAATTTTGCGATGAGCAAAATTTTTGAAATTTTTTATTCCGACAAAACCCAGAAATTTATATCCGCTATATCAAAAACATTGCAAGAAATGTAAGCTTGCCATCTTCTGATGCCGATAACACCGTGTATAATTGAGTCATTTGATTGCCTTACTTGATGGAATTGTAAAGATTTATCTCTCCCGGGAACCTTTTGGGATTATCAGCATTTTGAGCACAGTGCTTGAGACAAAGAAATTATTTTTGGTTAACAACGATAAAATGTAACTTTTTCTTACTCCACTAAAATTTCTTTTTCCAATATAATTTTTAACAAGAAGCGTTTGGAAGTCATTCCGAATCGGTAACATCAAATTTGACCCATTGTGCCAACGAAGGTTTTTGCTTAAAAAATGTCCACATGTTTCTGATAACAAATTGTCTATTGGGATATTTCTTCTCTTAAAATAGTAGCGGATTCATTACTTTCATATTCCTTATTCTCCAAGTTGCACACTTCTGTCCATCTATTTACAAGCTTCATATTTCCCTAGATATATAAAACCCTTCAAGAAATAACATTTGCTCTCACGATTATTAGCCGAATTTATGAATTTTATTTGCCACATACTGTATAAATTTGCAGTGTATTTAAAACAAGAACAGCTTTTCATCGATTGTCATAGTTTTATCCGCTTTGAAACAAATTAATAAATGTCCATGAAAAGCAACTTTAACTCGAAAGCAAACATAATATGTCTCTCTTTAACCCGTTGATTGATCATCAAACCGCAGGAACCATTGATTTTTTTTAAACAGTTGCGCAGTTATTTCAATGAATATTGGACTACCTCACTGTTTTCACCATTATATTTTTGGACCTTACATTTCTCCTCTATCGTAAGCTATTGCTATATGAGCTTCCAGTCCTTCCAAGGAGGTGCTCCGTGAATCCAATTTAATAGATGGTGAACCTCTTCGATCTTACATTTTTGAATGAACATCTTTGATCTTACATCTTTGTTTATTCGGAAAACAGCAAACGCCAAAGAAAGCTTCATTTTCTCTAATATTTTGATTAACATATGAAGAAGATACTATTTTGCTTTTTAATATACTATTTTGCGTTTTTTTAATCCATGTCTTCCATGTGTAACAGGACTTTCATCACGAATTTGCCATTGAGTTCCTATTGTATCATTAAGAATTATTAACACGCTAACAGTTAAATGGGCTAGATTTCTCTTTCCTCGCCTGAGGAGTCCAAGCTTTGTTCGAGAATTTTGCTTTCAGAAGGAATCTTTGAAATGTAAATTATTATCATCATCGTCACTGAAAATTCAACGAGCTGTTAAAAAAGTACTGAACACTCATTAATACTCAGTCCATTATAAATAAAAAATAGCTGTCAGACTCAAACATTTCTTACTATTTGAAACAATGTTACTTGCTCGCATTCATTTACAATGGCACTGCGAACAAACGCATGCGAGAATAAAATAAAAGAGAGAAGCCTATTGGAAAAAATAGCAGAGGGCACACATCTCTATGGTGGTCTTTTTGACCGCTTCGATCACTCTAGGTTGCACATTAATTTACAAGCTAATTACATAATATTTTTAAAACAATCTGTGAGGCATTTAAAACGCTTTAAAATATCATAAAAGTATGAAATGACAGAAAAGCCGTTATAGGATTAATCACTTCTGAAAGTAACTTTGCGATCAAGAAGACCTCCACGGTAGTTCTAATATTAATGTAGATCTGCTCCTCTACCGACGATATTTAATGGAATAATGACTTGAATCCACGACTGAAACAACGCTGATTACGTGATAGTGATCACGACTACGCGGTGACAGTGGTCATAAAAAGGTCCCTTCTTGAAAGGTCCCTTCTTGAAAAATTGGTGCTATTTTTTTTAACTGCAGAAATTTTTATTCTCTTAAGGAGTCTATAATAGGTGGTGTTAAATGTATTTTCCACTCTCGGTAAATGCTGCGACAAGTTCGGTGGTAAAGGTCTCCCATTCGGTTGATATTATCAATGAATTACATTCAATGTTAACCACATAATCTTTTCGGACTTTTAAACGTCAAATTTCGCAACAATGAAACGTAATTTACTGGAAACGTTACTTTTTGTTTTAATTTGAAAAAATCGGCAGCTAAAAACCCTTATTTAATGTATAAAACTTATGATGAATCTGCTCCATCAATTTCAACTTATGAATATTGATCCTCACAATTTCAAAGCTCTGTTTTTAAAATTGAAGACAAGGTGGAACCAGAAGGGTATAGAAAAAGGAAAACTATTAATGAGGACAGCTACTGAAAACAATAAAATTTAACTGAGCATTGAAAAAACGATCGGAATACACCAGAAGACTCAACAAAGTTGTTTTTCAGCACAACTCTTGGCCACATGCTATAAAAAAATAAGCCAAACACAACTTTCATTTCAATTGGATGTTTTACCTCATCTGCCTTATTTAGCCAGCAATTGATTCTTTTGAATATTGTTCCTTTCGAAAATTGACTCATGACTTTTTTTTTTCTGAACAGCATTTCCATTCTTCTAAAGTTATAGAGAAATGGGAGAATTCGTAGATTACGTCAGAAAATGAGGAATATTTTTAGCTGAGGAATCCGAATTTTGCTATAAAGATGGGAAAATTTGAAGCCAACTATGAACAGTACTTTTATTAACAAGTATGCATTTCTTAATAAACATGTAATTTAATGAAAAAAAAATCTGTAATATTAATTTGAAAACTCCCAATACTTATTCTATTAATTGTTAATTTTGTAATAAATAAATGAAAAAACGGACTCAAAATGATACTCTCGAATAAATTTACACGTTTGTGATTGAGTTATTTATTTCAAATTCCCTAACTATTTGCCTTTTCTCCGAAATTTATTTGCATATTGAGATTTTTATTTGAAATTTAAGTATGGAAATTGATAATTATCAAATATTTCCTTTTCTTTGTTACTGTCTGCAGAATAATTTGGAACCAAAATTCATTGGAGAGAGAGTTCGTATTTTATTCTTCTCGAATTTTAAACATTTTTAAGCATAAGATAATTAGAAGTCGGCATACGTAAACGGTCATCAATGGTTATCAAAGGAAGTGATTATAACATTATTTTGGCCACTTTGTATTGATAATATTTTTTTCGTTATGAAAAATAATGCTATTTCTGCATGTAAAAACAGTGGTTTCATTAAAAAATAACCCCACAATTTCCACTTTTTTTTGACAATTATAATTCTTTTTTAAATTCAGTCTTTAAAACTAATTCAAAATACTCGAAAATTTAATCCATCATTTAAGTGCGTAAGGCTCCCAGATTCTGAAAGGCGCATTCCACAAATGATTTAGCAAAACCAAAATAGTTTCATTTCATTTCTTGACTTAAAATTCGAATACACGAATACTTACATTTGAATAATATCAAGCTATTAAAGCACATTTCACAAACACTAATCAAAGGTAAGGTAAAATGTATTGAATTAGTCAATACGCTTACAAATAACTAATAAATAAAATAACTACCATATGTTTCGTTATACACTCAGGAACACTGAAAATATTGCACCAAAAAGGGAGCTTCGGATTTAAATGAAATTTAATACACAGGCAATAGATATTCACTAGATCCCAAAAATATGAAGATAATTAAACCACAAGTAATATAGAAAAAAATTTAAGTCAATTCCTATTTAGGTCAACAAAGAAAAATTTTAATTTAGTATTACTTTTTATTAAGTTATTTGGCGGTATTTTGCCAAATGTGGCTACCCTGCTCCGATAAGCGGTCTTAATGTATACCCCAAAAAATCGTCAAGTTTAGCAATTTTTGAAATCCCGGCAAGTGGTTGAGCTAAACTACATTTTCACCATTTAAATTTAATTAAATGCATTAATGTTTGAAAACATTCATGTTGTATCATTCATTGAATGTTGTATTAACATCAAATGTTAATGCCCCGCCTTTCTTTTAATGATGTCATCGATAGGTGGCGTTGCCTGTTCCTTTATATTGTGCATGTTTTGTAAATAAAATTCAGTGTGTGTTTTACAGTCCACTTGCCTGTGTTGTGAGTTTCTGTGTCTAGTGCGTGCGTAATTATTTGGTCCTACCGATCGGAGAGAAAGGTCGGTGACCTGTGGATTTAAGTGTGCTGAATTCGACTATGAAAGATTTGAGGTAATGTGAATTGCGTTTGAGAGTGTGGGCGGATTCATGTTTGTTAATTATTCGTATTGTGTTGTCGTAGGTTTTACTTGTCATTAATTGGTTTATGTGTAGAGTTTTATGTGAAGTTGGGTTTTCTGTTCAGCTGTTGGCTCTTGAGCCATAAAACCTCAGTCACTCACTCACTCTGTTTAGCTGTTTTGTGTAATTTAATTTTTGTGAATAGTAATGGCTTTTAAATTAAACTATAAGAAGACTGAGCTCATAAGGTTGGCGGAGGAAATGGGTCTGGAGATTCCTGCTGAGGCTAAGGTGATTCAACTGAAAAACCTAATTGAATCAAGTGATTTGTATAGGGACGATATTGACTTTGTACGTGAAGTCATGTCAAATATTCAAGAAGAAAAGAGGGATGAAATAAAATTTCAGAAATTAAAATTATCCCAAATTGAAAAAAAGAGCTAGAGCTTATAAATTCAAAGAAGGATTTAGCCGATATATCCCAAGTTTCTGAAACAAAAGCATCGAGTTCCCTAACCGATAACTTAGAATGTCTAATTCGAAGTGTGAAAGTTTTGACAATTCCTGTCCCCGTTAAATCGGAATCGTATAACTTGTTTTTTCATTCTTTGGAAAGGGCATTCGAAAATAAATCTGTACCTAATGAATTAAAAGCAGAGATTCTGTTAAATATTCTAGGAGAAAAAGTAAATAACTTGCTTACTTATGTTGATCAGGAGGACTTGAGCGATTATAAAAAAATAAAAGAATTAGTATTAAGGGAATTTCAGCCCACACCACAAGAGTGTCTTAATAATTTTAAAAGAGCTCAAAAACAACCATCGGAAAATTATGTTAATTTTGCTTATCGTTTGTGTACTTCCTTCAACTATTACTGTCAATTGCGCAAAGTAACAGATTTTAAATCTCTGTGTGATCTTATAGTTTCGGATAGACTTTTTGAGACTCTAGATCATGAATTAAAGACGCATATTGGAATTAAAGAGGGTGAAGGCTTTTTCAAACCTAAGCAGCTTGGACGAGAGTGTGACATTTATTTATCATCTAGAGGTGGGAATTCGAATGAATTAGTGAATAGAAATGCCGTGGGTGAATCAAAACGAGTGGTAGGAAATAAATGGCAAAGAACTCCAAATTGGAAAACAAATACAAATGTATCCAAGGTCTTCTTGTCGGAAACTAAAAATACAACTTGTGTTCTTTGTAAGCGATTTTCACACTCCCTTTCTAAATGTCCACAATTTAGGCGACTTTCAATCTGGGAAAGAGCGGAGGTGATTAAGCGAAATAATCTTTGTTTTCGTTGTTTTATGCCTCATAAATTGAGTGAATGTCGGTCAGTTAAAAATTGTTTTCGTTCGAAGCCTCATCATAGTTTGATTCACTTCCCGCGTGAAGACCCTAGCATTCCCCTGTCTCAGTTGAAATTCGATGCACCTGTTTTTATTCCAAAACAGAGCGAGGATACTCCGGAAGCGGTTTTGCAATCCCAATTGGTAGCGACTAGCCTTGTGAAAAGAAAGGCAAAAAATGTTCTTTTAAGCACTATTCGTGCATTTGTTAAAAACAAATTCTCGCAATGGGTTGAGGTGAGATGTCTTCTTGATAGTGGTTCTCAATCTTGTTTGTGTACTTGATCGTGCGCAGAGAGGTTGCATCTTAATTTGGAGAAAATAAATACCTTGTTTTCATGCATTAATGATGCTAGTGTGGTGGTGAAGAATTGTCTAAGGACTTCGGTGGCAAACAGAGATAAAAACTTTGAGAAGGAGTTATTGATGCTGGTGGTCAATAAAATTGCCGATCTTATTCCAAATAAAGTGGTCAGTGTGGATGTTAATATTTCGGAGCATGTGTCTTTAGCTGATCCTGGGTTCAGTGTTCCTGACAAAATCGATATGTTGATTGGAGCGGAGGTCTTTTATGAGCTGTTGAAACCGGGAAAGATATATGTTGAAAACTCGCAATTGCTGTTGCAAAATACTGTCTTTGGTTACGTTGTTAGTGGGATTGTAGATCAGGTGGTGGAGGATCGTGTTCATTATGGGTTGGTTCTCGACGATGACTTAAACAAAACCTTGAAACAATTTTGGGAAATCGAAAGCGTTGAAGTAGAGTGTAAGGTACAAAATATTCACGGAGGCTTCTTTATGTGAGGAACATTTTGCGAATACCAATAAGAGAAATAGAGATGGTAGATATGTAGTATCAATAACGTTGAGTAAGGATCCGTCGTGTTTAGGAAATTCCAAAGATAAAGCTGGTGAGACAATTTAATTCGTTGGGGAAGCGTTTGTCTAGGGATTCGGAATATTTGTCTTTGTATACGGATGTTTTGAGTGAGTATAAGGAGTTGGGTCATATGGAAAGGGTTGTTGAATCAAATGAACCGCCCATACAATACTATATACCTCACCGTGGTATTTTTCGCCCTGATAAACTGACAACAAAACTGAGAGTTGTATTCAATGCTTAATCCCCTACTACAACAGGCCTAAGTCTAAATGATATATTAATGAGAGGAGACGTGGTGGAAGATGTCTTTGAAACTATTATTCGATTTCGGAGACACAGGTTTGACTTCACTACAGATATACAAAAGATGTATAGGCAGATTCTTGTAGAAGCGAGTCAGAGAGACCTTCAGCGTATCCTGTAGAAGATTGGACCTGAGGAAGAGATCGTAACTTATCGTTTTAAAACAGTAACTTATGGAATGTCCAACGCTCCTTTTCTTGCTATAAGGACCCTGCAGCGGTTGGCTCAAGATGAGAAAACGAGATTTCCTTTGGCCTCAGAAGCATTGCTGAACGATACCTATATGGACGATATCGTTAGTGGAGCGCCTGATATAGAGACTGCCCGTCGGCAACAGTCAGAACTACAAGATGCCCTGCAATCTTGCGGAATGGTACTTAACAAGTGGTCTTCTAACTCTCCTGAGTTGTTGAATAGTTCATCGTCGTCCGACGTTGAGCACTCCTTCTCAGCTGAGTCCGACTTATCTGTAAAAACGTTGGGCATCAGTTGGAAGCCGTTACAAGATTGTTTTGTGTTTAAAGTCTCAATTTTGAGTAAATCATCGTTTACTAAGCGTGAAGTACTGAGTGTCATAGCGAGACTTTATTACCCTCTGGCTTTCTTGGGTCTAGTGTTAACTAGAGCAAATGTCCTTTTACAGAGACTATGGCAGCAAAAACTGGATTGGGATGATGTGCTACCACATCAAATTGCCAAAGAATGGAAGGAGTTTGTGACCACCTTTAAGTGTAATGAAACGGTGAGAATAAATAGATTTATTCTAACCGATACATGGTTAAGAGTCGTCCTTCAGGGTTTTGCAGATTCGTCTGAAGGGGCTTAAGGAGCTGTCGTTTACTTGCAGTGTTTCTATCAGACCGATCGTGTAAAGGTGACTATTCTGGCAAGCAAGTCGCGTGTTGCACCTATTCGCGTTACTTCAATTCCTCGACTGGAGCTATGTGCCTGTGTTCTTCTCTCTCAGCTTGTGCAGAAAATACGTTCCTGCATAAAATTAAAGATTAGTGATATTGTGCTTCATACGGATTCAACGATTGCCTTAGCGTGGTTAAAAACACCTACGAATCTACTCAAGACCTTTATAGCTAATCGAGTATCAAAGATTCAAAGATTGGCGGATAAGTGTAATCGGATTCATGTATCATCGAATCTAAATCCTGCTGATCGTATTTCGCTTGGACTACGTCCTAACGATCTTTCAGAATTGTGGTGGAGAGGCCCACCGTTTCTTGAACAGGGTAAGTTATTCAGTGTACAGCCAAGCTCTGGTCTGCTGAACGAGTTTGTGTACTCCAGTGAATTCAAGGCAGTGAAGTCTGAAGTTTCTGTATATAGCGTGAATGTGTTCGCACATTGTAAGCAGTCCTTTTTATCTGATATCTTGTGTATGAGTAATAATTATGTAAAAATTCTTCGCATTTTCAGCTATGTGTTAAGATTTCTAAGTAGTTTGAAACAATCTGTGATACTGTTTGGTTCTCTAAGTGCCTCAGAATTAGACCTGGCTGAAACTAAATTGATCCGAATGGCTCAAAGAGAGATTTTTTCAGCTGAGATTCGAAACCTCCATGACCATAAGATTATCTTACCAAATAGTAAAATCAAAAATTTAAATTCTTTCTTAGTTAGATAGGGATGGTATATTGAGAGTAGGTAGACGCCTCGGAAATTCAGATTTGTCTTATATTGCCAAATATCCAGCAATCTTGCCCAGTAATCATAAATTGACGAACATAATTATTATGTATTTCCATAAGAAAAATCTTCATCTTGGGGCATCCTCCCTTCTACACTGTGTAAGACAGAAGTACTGGCCCCTACATGGTAGGTCCTTGTGTAGGAAAATAATGCACGAGTGTGTCGTTTGTTTCAGAGCCAAACCAATAGCTACAACTCAATTAATAGGTAATTTACCCCGAGACAGAGTAGTTCCAGATTATCCCTTTAATTGCTCCGATGTAGATTTTTGGAGCCCATTTATGATTAGATATCGCAATCAGAGAAAAGGCGTATTGCATAAAATGTATATTTACATATTTGTATGTTTTGTCTCTAAATCAGTTCATATTGATATTGTAACAGATCTCACATCTGACGCCTTTATTGCGACGTTAAAGCGATTCTTTAGCCGTAGAGGTAAATGTGCAAAGTTGTATTCCGATAATGGCTCAACCTTTGTGGGAGCAAATCAAGAAATTAAGAGACTTATAACACTGGTTAAAACGCCTGATGAGAATCTTGCTGATTTCTTATCGAGTGAGGGAATTGACTGGAAATTCATTCCTCCAAGAGCACCTTCCTTTGGTGGTTTGTGGGAGGCTGCCGTAAAATCGGTTAAATACCACCTTAAGAGAGTAGTGGGAAAGTCTAACTTAACCTATGAGGAATTCTTGACCGGGTGCATCCAAATAGAGGGA
Source organism: Nephila pilipes (assembly GCA_019974015.1). NCBI lineage: Eukaryota > Metazoa > Arthropoda > Arachnida > Araneae > Nephilidae > Nephila > Nephila pilipes. Next base: position 621,996 of record BMAW01100551.1, on the reverse strand, counting down.
ATCTTGAATTCTAGACCTTTATGTCCCTTATCAACCAATATTGTTGACTTAAATGCTTTAACACCTGTGCACGTTTTAAAAGGTAGACCTATTAATTCAATCAGTGAGCCTAACTTAGTTGATCTAAATGAGAATATCCTAAAAAAAATGGCAACGAGTTACGAGATTTGTGCAGCTTATTTGGAGTAAATGGCATCTAGGTTATTTGAACGAACTCCAACAACGCAATAAGTGGCAATTTCTAAAAGAAAACGTTAGGATAGGAGATATGGTAGTTCTCATTGAGGACAATATGCCTCCATTTAAATGGCCATTGGGTAAGATTTTAGAGCTTTATAAAGGTGATGATAATTTAGTTCTAGTTGTGAAAGTGAGGACTGAAAAAGGAGAATATAAGCGAGCTATTTCTCGATGTGTTTACTACCTGTGCCAACTTAGGATTGTATATTTCATGAATTTCTGTGAATTTATATTAGTAAAGATTTTAGTGAATGTATAGTTTTATTCTGTGTGTAAATTGATATTAATGCATTTAAATTTATAGTTCGTTTATATGTATTGTGAAATTTGTTGCATGTAACCATGGCAACAGAGGGGAGAATGTTAACGCCCCGCCTTTCTTTTAATGATGTCATCGATAGGTGGCGTGCCTGTTCCTTTATATAGTGCATGTTTTGTAAATAAAATTCAGTGTGTGTTTTACAGTCCACTTGCCTGTGTTGTGAGTTTCTGCGTCTAGTGTGTGCGTAATTATCAAGTTTCATCCTCTACAAGTTTAAAAAAATGTATTTGAACTTGAGTGGATGAATTTTTTTTTTTTATTAACGATTAAAAATTTGAACAAGATATATATATAGAGAGTGTGATCTAATAGTAGGAATTTAAAAACAGTGCGTATAATTAGACAAATACAGTGCAACTACAATAACGCTTCGAACCACCACCTGCTGCAATACATGCCGCACGTGGAATAACACGTGGCATCTACCATTTCAGCTACTTCCACAAATTCTGTATAGGACACAAATCCGGGGCATGGACTTTTCCCAAAAGAGCAATGAAAGAATCTGAACATGATGTAGAACTACTAAAGGTGTATGCGGACGAGGTTTATCTTGCTGAAAAGACCATACAGGAATGGACTCACGTAAAGTCAAAGAATCTCATCAACAAACCGCTGGCCCGTTAAGGTTCCACGTAACATAATTAGATTGAAACGGCTATAATAGGCTGAGGCTCTCTAGACCAAGGGCCGCCAAACATTTTTAATCATCTCGCCCTCCTAAAAAAAATTAAAATTCTCATATCAAACAATTCGCATACATTTATTCTCATAAATAAAATTCTCTATCTTCATATATAAAATTCTCATACATTTCCCTATACAAAAAAGATAAAGAAAAAAATACTCACTGTTTCTTAAATAATTTAAATCATTTAAGAAACAGTTAATTTCTTTTTATCTTTTGATTTTTAAAAAATCAAATTCTTATGTAAATCAATGAGAAGGATGTGCTTGATCACTCTTAGCTGAATTAGCAATATTTGGCTCAAAATTTGTTAATTTCATTCGTCTTACTTCGCGTAGGAGCCCTTTTTTCCTCTTCTTTGTTAAAATAGAATTAACAGGACTGAAGCCAGATTCAACCATACATGAGCTTAGGAATGCAATTAAAAAAGGGAAATGCCGTATTACAAGGTTTGGATAATTTTGCGTAATATTTATATTCGTACAAGATCTACTTACTGTTAAATTATTAAAAAGCATCTTTGCTTTAAGGTCAACTAATAATTCAATGTCTTCATCTTGCAAACGACTGTCGATATTTTCAACTCCAGCAGAATTTGGCGCTAAAATCCATTCTGGGATATTTTTAATACTCTCAAAACGTAATTTAAAATCATCGCTTAATTTTTGGACATGATTTGTATGTATTTGCAATTCCACGTCGGTTATATCCAATTGTCGTAAATTTCAAAAGTATTAAAAATCTTAAACAAGTTTAATTTCTCTTAACAAGTTTAATTAGACTTAAACAAGTATAGTTTCTCTTGAAAGCTTAAAATAATTGTTTGTCCTTGAATTAATGTAATATCTTTTGTTGGTGACGTGTTTGAATATCGTTGAATTTGCAAAAACATCGGACGAACAAGACTTTTTTTTTTGTGAATCGTCACTTAAGACTGGATTAATTTCAATAAGAAATTCTGTCATTGTTTAAACAATTCAACAAATTTTTGTAAACATGCACCTCTGGACAACTATCGTATATCGGTGTGTAATAATAATTGGTTTGATAGATAATCATTTACCCTGTAAAGCTTATCGAACAGTCGCAAATACTTTGCTCTCCAGATTGGACCGTCTTGTAACAAAACGGAGCAAGAATAATTTCTTACAAGTCTGAGAATGAGAACCTATCACGAAACACACATACTTTAAACGGTAAATGGAGATAAATAATTGTTTTAAAACATTTGCAGGTATGAGAAATTAAATAAGTTAAAATCTATTGGGAAAACTTTACTTCCTATAAATGGCATTCGAAATGAAAATTGTACATACTACGTTGCTTTCCATAAATTTGAGATTTAATAGCGACCCTTTGACATTGATTTACATAGCATAGATAGATCTAATTTTTCTTTCAAAACTAAAACTCTTTTAACGAATCAAACTATTGAAAATAAGAAGTGCATAATTTTTAATGAAAAAATTCCTCATCCAATATACAGATGTAAAAAATTCCTAGAATTAACCCCCAATAAAAGACGAGATCTTGTGCGATTGCATAAACTATGTGAACTGTGCTTACGAAAAAATCACAGGAAATCTCAGTGCGCTTCGACCTACGTTTGCAGCTGTGGATCAAGACATTCTAAAACTATTTGCTGCAAACAATGGGTCAAGGCAAGAACGCCACCCACCCAAGGGGGGGGAAAGAGTAACGTCTTCCTCCAAAGGGGATTCCGAAACAACAGCAAAAAAGGAACTCGCATTGGGAGAGAAAGAAGTAATAAATTCTTTTACCCTCTGTAATACTATCGTTAGTAAAGCAGTCAGACCGAACAGAAAGACCGTTTTAATTTCAACTGGGCACATACTTTTGCAAAATAGGGAAGCAAGATTCATTAAATGCACAGCGATTTTTGATTCCGCTTTAAATATAAACATTTTACTAGAAAAATGTGTGATTTTCTTGGTATTAGATCAGAAAAAATACAGACTTCCGTTTCTGGACTCAATTCAACAAAACAAAATTTAAGGGGAAAAATGAATACTTTTATCTCTAACGAAAGTGGTGGTTTTAAGGAACGCATAGAATTTTTTGTGACGGAAAAAATTACTGGGTTGACACCTAGTGTTAACTTAGACATATCAGAAATAAAAATTCCTGAATTTTTAAATTTATCGGATTCCTATTTTTTGAAGCTAAAGATATTCATGCATTATTAAACGCCGATATTTTCTTAAAAATAATGAAAGATAATGTTTACAAAGTAAATGAGGAATTAATATTCAGAGAAACTAAATTTGGATGGGTTGCTGGTGGACTGCTCCAGGAAAACAAAAATAATAACAACTTATCGTGTTATCTCCTTAAGGATGATAATTCTGTTGAGGACACATTAAAACTTTTTTTTGAACTTGAATCTCTTGGCATAAAAGATGACCCTTACTACCATGAAGTTGATCAAGCTAGGAATATTTTTAAAGAAACTACAATTTAATAATGAACGATACCTAGTAGAACTGCTATTCCGTAAAAACTGGAAAGAATTATCTGATAACTTTTCTGTAGCAAAACAACGTTTCCAAAATTTATGGCGAAGGTTACAGAGAGATGAAATATTTTACTCTCAATATCAAGAAACGATTCAAGATTATTTGAATCAAGGGATTATAGAGATAGTAAAAAATACTGAGGCAAATATTCCTAAACCGATATATTATTTACCCCATCAAGCAATAAAAAAGGAGGGTCGAGTCACAACTTTTACTCGTATTGAATTTGAAGCTGCCTCACATCAAATCTATGAACTTTCTTTCAACGATTGCTTGCGGCCTGGTCCCAATTTAAATCCTAACCTTTTAGATGTACTAATAAATTTTAGGTTAATTCGGATTGCAATATCATCCGATATTCGCCAGGCTTTTCTTCAAATTTGTTTGGCGGATAAGCATAAAGACGCTGTACGATTTATATGGACAGAAAGTAATCCAAGCGACAAGAAAATGCCTTCATTACAAATTTACCGTTTCAGCAGGATTATTTTTGGCATTAACGCTAGCCCATTTCTGCTAGCAGCTGCAGTTAAACATCATATTGAGTAATATAGAAAAAGTCATCCTATAACTGTACGACATCTGGATTCCTTCATGTACGTTGATGACTGGATCGCAGGTCCCTCAGATCTCTTGTCTAGGGTACTTAGTGCTGACTCCCTTTTATCTGACGATAAATGGTGGAATGGTCCATCCTTTTTACAATTTGATGAACTCTCAGGTACTGATTCTGAGTTTCCAGATCTTAATGAAGAAGAGTATTTGCCTGAACTGTGAAATCGAAGGACTCAAAAGAAAATGTTGTGCTAACTTTAAATTTAAATCAAACTATTTTTGATTATTTACTTACTTGTAGTAATAATTTTCTAACTATTGTTCGAGTATTAAGTTTTCGTTTCAGATTTATATTCAATTGTGACAATTCTGGGAATAAAAAAGAGGGACTATTCATTTCAGAGGAGATGATGGAAGCAGAATACTTTTTATTAAAACAAGAACAACTCAGGTCATTTCATACAGATATGTCAGCTATGCAAAATGGAGATGATATTTGCCATAAAAGTAAGATTTTAAATTTGTACCCATTTTTAGATGATTAAGGTATCATAAGAGTGGGAGGAAGACTCAAAAATTCGCAATTCTCGGACTCAAGTAAACATCCTATTTTGCTACCAGCAAAAAGTAAATTGACTGAATTGATTGTAAAATACTATCATGAAAAGTATTTTCATCTTGGAGCCCAGAATTTGCTTTATCAAATTAGACTTAAATTTTGGCCTATCCACGGGCGAAATGTTTGTTAAAAATAGTTCATAACTGTATAAAATGTTTTAAAGTAAATCCTAAAATATGTTCTCAAAAAATGGGTAATTTGCCACAAGAAAGGATTACTCCTGATAAAGTGTTTAATTCAACAGGTATTGATTTGTGTGGACCCTTTCTTATCAAAAATAAATATCAGAGGAAATGTCCTGAAATTAAAGTATATGTTTGTATATTTATTTGCCTTGTAACAAAGGCCATTCACCTAGAGATAATCAGTGACTTAACTTCTCAAGCACTAATAGCGGCACTGAAAAGGTTTATATCGAGAAGGGGGAAATGCCGTAAAATAATTTCGGATATTGGGACCAACATGGTTGGAGCTAACAGGGAATTAAAAGCTTTGACTAAATTGGTGAAAGATCGAGAAGAGTCTCTATTTTCCTTTTTAGCAGAAGAAACCATCGATCGGATATTTATTCCCCCCAGAAGTCCTAACTGGGGAGGTCTTTGGGAGGCTAATATAAAGTCAATCAAATACCATTTCTAGCGCGTTGCGGGAAATTCAAAATTTAGTTATGAAGAATTACTAACTTTAATAACTCAGATTGAGGCAATTTTGAACTCTCGACCCCTTACTCTACTTTCAGCCGATATAGACGATATGGAGGTTTTGACGCCAGCTCTTTTTTTAATCAGAAAACCGATTACAGCTGTAGTAGAACCATCTCTTATAAATTGTGAAACACTTCGTCTAAAGGCTTGGGAAAGAATAACCAAGTCTGTTCAAACGATCTGGAAAAAATGGAGCCTATCATATTTAAATAATCTGCAACAAAGGAAAAAATGGATAGTTAATAAAGAAAATCTTAAAGTAGGATATATGGTTTTAATTAGAGAATAACATTTTCCTCCTTGTAAATGGTTATTAGGACGAGTTGTAGAAATTTATCCGGGAATGGATAAAAAAGTTAGAGTTGTAGACATCAAAACTAGTAACGGTACTTTTAAAAGGTCCATTAATAAACTGAGTGACCTATTGAAAGTTAAAAATGTATGATTATATATCACATTACCAATTTAAATGTATTGCATTTTTGTATCATGTATCGAATTATTTACTACATATTGGCTATTTTTTAATGTTTATATATTTCATCATTGTTTCTGTGTTTGAACTATTTCTCTACTTAATATTAATGTGTTATATTTAGTTGTGAATTTAATTCTTTACTTGTAATAATTAATTTTAATTACTTGTACTTATTAATTTTTTAAAAAAATGTTGTACTTTAATAATTTGCATAAATTATTAAGTTCTTTCATGAGAACATAGCAAGACCGGGAGGGATGTTGACGCATGTGCGCGCCTCCTTCCGGTCCTCTATTAAAACTAGGTAGAAGCTGAACGACTTTCAGCAATAACGGACAAACAAGCTTCAGCTTGTTCTACATTATAAACTGACACCTACAATAATTGTAAGAGAAGCTGAACGACTTTCAGCAATAACGGACGTGGGTAACTACTGTCGCGTTGACACCCACAATAACTGTACTTATGATTGAACCATTAATTTTTATTGTTAACTTTTAATAAAAAATTTATCCAAAAAGGACTGGTCCATCATAATAGTAATTTCACTAACGAACAAGGAGAAAAGATCTTGAGTAAACGTTCAATTTTTTTCACAAAACAAATTCTTTTTAATATATGGCAACTAATGAACCATGAAGAAGTTTAAAAACTGTCACTGATTTTTAACAGCTTTTTAAAATCTTTTAAGTAACTTTTTAAAGTTTTTTTTTTAGATAAAAGAGCTTATTTACAGTTATGGGATTTATTACTTGTAATGATTCAATTACTGCAAGATTTTTTAATTACAAAATCAGTTATTATTCTTTAGCTTACATATTATTTAATGAAAGGTAGAGGGGGCATTTAAATTTGCAAATATAATAGTTACTTTGTTCGAATGTGTACCAAAGAATTCATAAAATCATAAACAACCGATAAATTGCTATTTATATTTTTTTGATTAATGTCATGTTGCCAAATTATTTATACTACTTTTCAGATTAAAATTTGAAATACACGCTAAAATATTTAAACATACATACTATAAACAGTATTACGTCTTATTTTATTAAATACTAAATGATCTATAAAAAGACTGAGGAACATGCAATATTAATGGCATTCCCCATCTCCGTACCGTATTCATTCTTGTTTGATGGATTAATTTTTTTGGCTCAAAGACCCTATTTGGCCCAAAGCAATTTTCTCATCGATTGACTATTAAACAAGTGCATGATGTAAATTATTGATACCAATTTCTATCTCTTATCCAGACGCAAGACGGGAAGGAAGAAAAAGTATAGTACATCGTTTTCATGATTGTTTATAAATACCTTCATTAATTTTTAATACTTTTCACCATTTTATTATTTTTGCAACTCTTCTTCACAACACTATAGTTACTCAGTAATTACAGGTGCATTTGACCCGAAATATATATATATATATATATATATATATATATATATATATATATATATATTGTGTGTGTGAAGATTCAAAGAGTAACAACTACTTATTACACACACACAGTTTATTTGCTGACGTAGGACAGAACATTAAAACATAAAACAAATTGATTAAACAAGCGTAATCATAGATTTAAAGTCCAGCGCAATTTCCTGAACCATCTTGTTCAGTGTCTCGCTCCTTCTCTTTCTACGTCTCATCTCACTACTCCGAATCTCTCTCGAAGTTCTAGGCGGCGCTCTGGGAGCATCATGGTTGTCTTGCGGGATGGTAGATCAGCAGGTCTTAGATCCCACAGTCTCGGTCATTCAGACCTTCATTGCGCCCTCGCAATGCGCTTGTTCTACATCATAAACAGATACATCTGGATAACTGCAATTAAAAGAAAAAAACAAGAGAGAAAAAAACGAAACAAATTCACAAACACAAAAAAATGAAGAGAAAAAAAAATGTCTTAGGTGGACCACGGTTTCATATGATCGGCTGCAGTTGCAGTCTTGAGCGGCCCTTCGAGAATGCCGACTCGTTTAACTTCAAAGCGATTGCGCGGCTTGGTCGATATGACTTTATAGGGTCCAAGAAACTTAGGTTTCACTTTCATTCCTGGAATAAACTGAGTTCGTTGGATCGCGACTAGGTCATTGATGGCATAGGTATGCGCAGTTTTATGCATTTTATTAAACTGCTTTTCATTTTCCTGTTGGATCTTTAGTATGTTACTTTTCGCACCATCGCACATTTTTTGTTTATCTTCCATCATGAAGTTTAAGTGTTCTTCTTCCAACTTCTTGTATTTTAAAATCTTCTGCGTTCTGAACCTTAACACCAACCATCAATTCAAATGGTGTATATTTTGTACTTCGTACTATAGTGCTGTTGATGATACGTTGTACATCTGCTACGTATGTGTACCACTTTTTTGGGTCTTCTAGAGACAGCTTAGCTAATACAGGGATTAAAGTTCTATGTATCCGTTCTATCTGGCCATTGCCACGAGGAATTCCTGTAGCGATTGTAAAATGATCTATACCTTCTGTTGCACAATAGTCAGTAAATTCTTTTGATGTGAATGCAGACCCACGATCAGTGATGATTCGGGAAGGATTACCAAAAACACATTGTTTTAGCATCAATTTAGCTATAGCATCTTTTGTTGATGTGGATTTCACTGGATAAAACCAAGCGAATTTAGTGAAATCATCTACAACCGTGAAAATATGGTTATAATTTTTGTTGGTGGAAGATAGGGATCCAACAAAATCGATATAAGTATTGAGAGGCTTATCTTTCGGAATAGAGTTCAGTAGTCCATCTTTTTTACCACGTTTTTTGTTTATTAAAATACAATCGATGCAGTTTGCAAAACACTATTAACTTTTCCTTTTAAGTGGGGAATATAAAAGTCGCGTTTCAGAATTTCCTCTGTTTATGCTGTAGCAAAATGCCCCGTTGGTGAACATTTCGAATAATATCTACTTCCATAAGTTGAGGTACGACAAGCAATTCTCGTCCTTGTTCATACTTATATAAAATATCTTCCTTCAGTAAAAAATCGGAGTTTTAACCATTTCGTACCATGGACTTAATGGATTTTATGTGGTCGTCATTATTCTGCACTGTAGCTATTCGGTTTGTGAGAGTATTTTGGGCTCTAGTTGTAAAGAGGACTGAATGTCGGCTCAATGCGTCAACATGTCGCATCTGGTTACCGGATCTATGAACAACTTCGTAATCGTAATCCTGGAGCTGGAGTGCCCATCTAGCGATCTTAGCTGAAATGTCTTTTTTCGTCATTGTCATTTTAAAGGCATTGCAATATGTAACAATTTTAAAATGTTTCCCTAAAATGTAGACGCGGAATTGTTTTACTGCTTCTATCACCGCCATAATTTCCAATTCGTAACTGGAGTAACATCTTTCGGTGTCGTTAGTTTTACGGCTCATGTAACAAACAGGGTGTAATTTAGAGTCTATGGCAGATTTTTGTTATAAAACAGCGGCTAGCAAGTCTGCACTAGCGCCTGTATGTATTTCGGTTTCACTGTTTGGATTTAAAATTGTTAACACTGATTCTCGGCATAAAAGTGCTTTTAAGTGATTGAAACAATTGCGCTCTTTTTCTTCAAATTCGAAAGGCTGATTGTTTTTTGGAGATCACTAATAAGTCTTGCTATTGATGAAAAGTGTGGTATGAATTTCCGAAAATAGCCACAAAGACCCAAGAAACTCTAAATGTCTTTGGTGCATTGAGGTTCTGGAAAGTTGACTACTGCTTTGGTTTTGATAGGGGATAGGTATAATTGATCATTTTTAATATGATGCCCTAGGAAATCAATTTCATGTTTGAGGAATTGACATTTCTTAAAGTTAAATTTAAGGCCGTATTCTGAAGCCACTTTAAGCACACGTTTTAATTTATGTAAAACTTTGTCTTCGTCTTTTCCCGATTGGAGCAGGTCGTCCATATACATGATTAAGGTATTATACTTTATTAAATCTTTAAACACTGCGTAAATATACCTTTTGAAACACAATAGTACTCGTGGAAAGACCGAAAGGTACTTTTAAGAATTCGTAAACAGAATTATGTGTCACAAATGCAGTGTATTTAGATTTATCTGGATGTATATCACAATGAAAAAAAAGTATTTTCGAGATCAAGAGTAATAAATACGTTCGAATCTGTCAATTTATCAAGAATATCATCCATCAAAGCAATAGGAATAGAGTCCTTAATGATTTTTCTATTTAAACACCTATTATCGATGCATCTGTAATCGCTATACTTCTTTTTTCACTAAAACCATGGGAGAAGAAAACGGACTATTTACACTTTCTTTAATAATTCCTGCATCTAACCAATTCTTTATTTGTGAATCTACAAATGTTTTCTCGTTTGCCGCTAATCGTCTGGGTTTTGAATGAGTAGGTGACTCATCGGTGAGAACAATTTAAACGTCAGTGGTTTTTCTTTTCTGTGGTGTATAAGTATCTAACACATGTTTGAGATTTTGTTTTATTCCCTGATTGCTGATGTGAGTCAAATCCACTTCATCCAAATTTATTACATTCGCTAGATTAAAATAATATTCGATTTCTTCAACATATGCTTTTTTACCCATCGCTAGGACTGCTCTTGGGTTTATAGTTACAACAGGTTGTACGTTGACCTCCTTTTTTGCGTTCGCCTCGGAAGCAACACAAGGCGCCAGTCGGAATACCGACGTATGTGTTTTACATTATTAGGCGAGGTTTTGTGGGTAGGAACACGTTTGAAATTAATTGTTGCATAACTGTCATGAAAAGTATATCTTTTCCCCGCGATTTCGATTCCGTTTTCAATTAAAGTAATATTTAATTCGCTAATTTACATCAAGGCAAATAATAATGTCATAACTTAATCTTGGAAGTATGTAAATTTCTGTTGCTCTACAGCATTTATCAAATTTAATGTCAGAATAAAAGAATCCCAACGGAGAAAGACATTCCCCATTGATTCCAGCGAAAGATACATTGTTAAAAGGTAGTGTTGGGGATCCAATCTTTACATAACTTTCATAACTTATCATTGATAATTCCAAGCCAGTAACGAATAAAAATTGATTTTAACACCTTGAATTTTAACATATTTTTCTAATTTTTTAGTAAAGGTATTACTTCTAGAAACTAAAGTTTGATTTACCTCTGATTGGTCACAAAAGTTAGCTATATGCCCAAATTTAGAACATTTCAAACCGTCTTTCTTATTTTTACACTCAGCAGAATTATGACCCCTATATGGTACAATTGAAACACTTTATGTTTGAAATATATTCATTTTTATAACCACAATACTTATTTTTTGGCTTAAAATCATTAGTCGGAGCACGAACAGTCGAAGGCATTTTTCTGTATTCTTTAACAAAGGGTTTTTTGCATTGTACATTATCGTGAACGTTTCTGTTTGCTTCACTTCTGAAATTACGTCGCACAATTTCATAATCGTCTAATCTTTGTACTAAGACTTCGATACTTGTTATTTTAGGCAATTCATCTATAAGATGATCGCGTACTGCTGGAGGTATTTTTTGCTTTAACTGGTCTGAAATCAAAAGTTGTTTTAATTCTTCGAAAGTTTTAATATTTAGGCCGGTTATCCATTCATCAAAGTAATTTTTGGAGTTCAAATGCAAAATCACGCCAAGAGGCAAATGATTCTTTTTTGTGAGTAAATAATTTTAATCTGAATTTGTGTTCAGGACTCAATTTAAATCGTTGCAATAACAATTTCTTAACATGAGTGTAGTCGTTGGCTGACGGATCAGGTTTGCGTGCTACAATATTTACTATTTCCAAAGGAAGCAAAGGTAATAAATGTGTTATCCAATCGTCTTGAGGAATATCATTTCGGATTATCTGTCTCTCAAATAATGAAAGGTAAACACTTATATCGTTTTCAACATCATAACGCGGCATTAACTTCATGAGATTTAGTTTAGGTACAGTTTAAGGTACACTTCCTTCTGAAATTGTAGCTTTTGATACTAATTTTTTAAGTTCATATTCCCTTTTTTCCTGTTCGTCTTTTTTCCAGCCGTTCATTAGTAATAACTTCTAAACAGTCTTTTAAAAAATCTTCATCATAATTTTTATCGTTAGTAATTAACTTAAGTAAGTCGGAAACTTTAGAATTTGTCTCTACAGTTAGTCCTAATTCTACTGCTAAAGTTATTAAGTCGTCCTTTCGTGTTCTCGAAAGAAATGACATTTTGCAACAAAGGAAAATAAAATAGAATTTTTGTACTCGCAGAAATTCTTCATGCGTAAAAGAAAGTTTAGTTAAGGGTATCTACAGTATTTCAAAGTTCCACTAAGGGTATCCACAGTATTTCAAGGCATAAATCACACACAAATCCAATTGTTTTAAATAGTCATTTCGTCGCGAAACTAAACACTTTTAATTCGTTTAGGTTAGGCCGAGCCCCACTTCTGGTGTGTGTGAAGATTCAAAGTAAAAACTACTTATTACACACACAGTTTACCGAATCTCTTGCGAAGTGCTAGGCGGCGCTATAGGAGCATCATGGCTGTCTTCCGGGATGATAGATCAGCAGGTCTCCGTTTACACACACTTATATAGCGAGTAATTCAAAATGAAAATAGCTATTACAAACAGCTATAACTATTTAATGAACAAGAATTTATCGATATTATTAATACAGAATGTAGACGGAACTTCAAAATTTCTGTACGTAAGGTGCAGGTGCAGTTAAGTCGAAACCTACACATGCGCGAGTCGAAACTTTGCAATGACAAGAAACCTGTTCATTGTGCATCTCATTAGAGAAATTGGCGAGTTCTGTGCAGAAAGCATTCTGTTAGTCAGAATTTGACATTTATCATTCTGTTATCACAGTGCAGAGAAGATATCATCAGCGTTACAATCAAGAACCTCCAAATACGAACAACATATGCAGATGGCATCGGATGTTTGAAGAAACGAGATGTTTGTGCTAAGGGAAAAATAGCGGAAAGCCACGTGTTTCAGTGGAAAACGTTGAAAGAATTCGTCACTCGTAAGAACGAAGAAAGAAAGAAATCATACAAAAAAGACTGTGTACAGGTATTTTTTTAGAAATCCATTGCCCAAGGCTCCATGTGATCGAAGACAGCAGTCGTTCGCTAAGGTCCCTCGTGATTTCCAATCCTCTCCACTTCGTATCTGTCCTAGAGATGAACAGTCTTGATTATATAAGATCCGTAAAATTTGGATCTCAGCTCAAGACCTGCACCAAACTGGATCCTTTGTATGGTGATAATATCACCAACTTAATATTTTGTTGGTTTCTTCCTTTTCTTGTCGTATGCCCTCTTGTTTTCATCTTGAATTCTCATGATATTCTTTCTTGTTTCTTTTCTATCTTCACGAAGTTTTCCCATCAGTGTATCTGTTTGCTCTTCTTCCAATATTTCCAATATTCACGAACCTTCCTTGGTCTTCATTTTCCCCCCAGTCAAGAGCACAAAAGGGGATTTCCTTGTGCGTCTGCTTGTTGTGCTGTTTATGGTTATCTATACAGCAGCAACATGTTTATTCCATTTCATGGAGTCTTCAATCGTAAGTTTAGCAAGAACAGAACTCAAGACTGCGTGGATTCTATTTGACCATTTCCTCTTAGTATACCATCTATGATATTGACGTGTTCAATATTTTCTTCAGCACAAATGTCGGTAAATTCTTTCGATGTAAAAGCTGGATCTCGGTCAAAAATTAACCTTACAGGGTTTCCAAATGTGCTTTGTTGAACTTTTAATTTTTTTATAGCTGCTTGTGTAGTTCTCGATTTAACGGGGTAAAACCATACAAATTTCATAAATGCATTCACCACAGTAAAAATATACTTGTAACTCTGGTTCGTCGACGGAAAGGGTCCTATAAAATTGATATGAAGAGTACTCAAAGGCACATCTTATTTTGGTATAGGGTGCAAAAATCCTTCAACTTTTCCTCGTTTTCTATTTATCAGGATGCATTCAACGCAATTTTTAATTCCTCGCACGACGCATTTTTTAATGTCAGGAAAATAAAAATCTTGTCTTACAATATCTAACACCTTTAACTACTTCTACTTGTATTAATTGGGGTACAAACAACAAATATTTATCATTTTCGATTTTATGCAGAATATCATTTCTAATGATAAATTCACTGACTTTCCCTTGTTGAATTAGAGCTATTAAAGATTTAATATAATCGTCTGACAATTGCATTGTTGTAATTTTTTCAGTTACTTCATCGATTGCGATTGACATTATGGGATTTCTACTAAGAGCGTCAACATGCAACATTTGCTTTCCGGGACGATGTTTAATTTCATAATCATAATCTTCTTGTAACAGTGCCCATCTCGCGATTTTTGAAGAAAAGTCCTTTTTGTCAATTGGCTTTTGAAATACCGAACAATCTGGAACAATTGTAATTTTTGTTCACAATAGATTGTGACAAAACTTTTTTAAGCTATAGATGATGACTAAAATTTCTAATTCATAACTAGAAAGTTTCTCTTCTTGTATACTAGTCTTTCGACTCAGATAATGAATTGATTGGATTTCTCCCTGACTATCATATTGAAATAAAATTGCAGCAAGACCATATTTTGAAGCGTCGGTATGTAATTCTAATTTAGCTCCTTTTCTGTATAATTGTAACACTGGATTTTGAGACAGACAATTTTTTAGTTTATTAAAAGCTTGTTTCTGGTCTTGACCAAACTGAAACAGGGTTGAATCGCGTAGGAGCTGACTTAGTGATTTCGGTATCAATGAGAATTGGGGAATGTACTTTCTGAAAAAAATCGCAAAAGCCCAAAAGACTTTCAGCTTGTTTTACAGTTCTTGGTTCAGAGAAATATTTCGCAGTTGCTTAGTGAGTGAAGGATTAATCGTACCATTTTCAACCACATGTCCAAAAATTATATTCTTCTTTTTGGAGAAACTGACAGTTTTTAAGGTTTAATTGAAGACCATACCTCGATGCTGTTTTTAAGCACACGTTTCAAACGTTCAATCCCTTCTTTTTTATCAACCGCTGGAATTACAATATCATCTAAATATACGGAAACTATCCCTTTGTTAACAAGATCTCGAAATACATGGAAAACATATCGCTGAAAGACTGCCGGGAAATTCGTTAGATCAAGTCGCACTTTTAGAAATTCGTAAATATTACTTTTTACTACAAACGCTGAGTACTTTCTGCTGACTGGATGCATAGCCACGTGGAAAAAAGCCATTTTTAAATGTATTGTTGTAAAATCTTTATTTGTTCTTAAAGTCTCTAGATCTGTTTCTAAATCTGGAAAAGGGAATGTATCTCGATTTATTTTCTTATTTAATCTGCGGTAATCAACGCATAATAGAAATGAATTGTCCTTCTTTTTAACTAACACGATTTGTGGTGAGTATTCAGAAGTACTTGGTAGAATTATCCCTTCCCTCAATCAATCTTTTATTTGTTCATCGACTTTTAACTGTTCTGAAAAGGCTAATTTTCGCCGTGAAGGAGCAATGGGTATTTCATCAGATAAAATTATTTTCATTTGTAAATCAACAATTTCTATATTATTTCGGTGATAATTACTTATTAGCGAATTTAAATTCGAGCATAATTCATTGTCTGTAATGTGTGATAAATCATATAATTGAGAATTCACCGTATGACCAACTCGGTAAATATGGACCTACAGTTTCTTGATTGTTTATTAGCCCGTGGAGTTTAAGGATGGAGAGTGGTGAGAAGGGAGTTAATTCATAACTTCTGGTATTCTTCGAGTCACAATCGTATATTGAGAGCTGTATGAAACGTCGTATTGTCCTTCTGGGAGTTGCCATCTTGCTGAAGAAAGCAATCTGCATGCAGGGGAAAGAAAATGATCAATGATCTGTTTGTATCCTTGTTGATCATGGGGTCATGATCAACAAGGACAAATGCCTATTTCCGTTGATTCATCGTGCCTTTCATAATGATAAGTGCATCCTGGGAATGATACGAAAACAATCTTCAGACACTGCCTCTTCCAGCTTTCATTCTAATGAGAATTGCTGCAGGGTGCTTTGGTTTCCATCATATGCCCCAGCGATTATCTGTTCTACGGAATACAAAATGTTAAGCATTGAAAAAGCAATATTTGACCCCTTAACGGACATTCAGTTTCGATCCTAACATGAAAATTCCTGTTTTCGTCGCCCTGAACAACTGTCGGTAAAGGTACATTAACCAGCCAACTATTGCGGAGCTTCATACGCTGCGATATCTGTTGAACTGTCCTAGAATTTACAATTTTGGTAGCTCCTTCATTCCTCCTGGTGGTCAGTTGGCCTATTTTACCAAACCATCTCCACAGCCGTTGTTCACTTCCGCAATCTGTGGTCACTTATTACACCCTGCTTGCTTGTCATGACACTGATTTTGGATAGTATCATTTCGCGGTGCATGAGACACTTATACCATTGTGGCACGCAAACAGTTTAAAAAGTGAACCATTTCGAAGAAATCCCTTAGTCCGGATTATGCTTTTTGGGATGTCGCACAAATCTCTCCATTTCACAGTTATTCTCTTGATCGAAATGTTTTTTTATTTCCCTTCGGCACTCTTAACATACCCTCCTATCTAGGGCTTTCACGTGTCTTCTGTTCTTTATTATTCGTACCTATATCAGATATATTTGGGGGACATATTATTGTGATTTTAGTATGTACAATTTTGGATTGAAAAAGCTGAAGGAAAAATATGTATTGATAAAATAAAGTCTGTGTCATGTGCCAGTTCCAAATGCATCTTAAGTATTGAAAATAGAGTAAAAAATAAACTCTATGCTTTCCCAATTTGATCTAGTTATTCCACTTTATCTAACCAAAAATTATTCTATTATTAAAAGTTTTATATTTTATATATCAAATATTTTAAAAATTCATATCTCACAAGGAGTTGAAGTGAATTTAAGCGCATTTTCGATTTTTTCAATAAATTTACCCATTCTTGTCCCATTACAGTTGAAATTATCAGGTATTTTTCTCTCCATAATCATTATTTCAAACAATTCAAGTTCAAAAAGGAAATAAGAAATACCCCACACTTTAAAGAATAAAGTCAAGCTCAAATGCCATAAAAAATCTCTTTAATGCATTTTAAACTGAAAAATATCAGAATCGATTTGTTGTAAAATTTTTGAGAAATGAATTTTAGAAAACGAACAGCGCTTAAATAAAGCCTATTTTTTTCTCTCGTTTTGTAACTTATTTGTAACTCGGTTTATGCGAAACCTTTAAATTTTCAAACTCGAAAAATCAGATAATTAAGAATGAAATCCATAACAAAACAAGCACTCTGGAACTCAAAAGTTTCCAAGTACCTTTTTAACGTATTTGGACAGAATGCATTCGAAATAAATATCAAGAGAGAAACTTTGAAGGATTTTAGATGGAGAAAAAATACTGTAAAATACAGTTTTCTCTCTTCGCTTTAATGGCCATTCTGGTGAAGTCATTAACTAATGACCATTAAGATTGATGTAATAGGATCTGACATGACTTTACCTAGAAAATAATTTAATTCTTTCAAAAGGATTTAATTAACTTCACTGGGTGAGGAGGATTTTTTCCTTCAACAGCTTAAAATGTGGTAACAGTGAAGGAGACATTTTATTTGGAGAGAAACGACTTCATTTATGATGCATTCTTTCGCTGAATCATTCTTATGCGTAAAAAGTAGAAATAAAGTAGGATGTGGGGCTTTTTACATCTTTTTGAGTTTTTGTTCATCTATTGTCGCGTAAAAATGAATATCTCAATTGTGTCGCTTGCATAAAAGTCATTTCTTCAATCATATTTCCTCCTATTTCTTTTATTAAACTTTCGTCATTTAGATTATCATTTTGAATTTGCATGTATTTAATTTAATAATTCTATGTTAAGTTCTGTGTGAAAATTTTAAATGTTTTCTTTGTTTCAATACCATGACTGTATTTAACTGGTTTCAATTGAATCTGAATTTTGTTCAATTTAAGCTTGAAATAGTAGAGAAAAAATTGTTTGAGAAAATTCATTTTTTTAAAGACCTTACTTCGATTTTAAAAGAAATAATTATTTTCGTTTCACTTGATGAAGTATTTTTTTTTTATTAAATATATATTTTTTAATATGAATTGAAATTTTTCAAATGCTAAGAATGCAAAAATTCGAGATTGTATGTTGTCGATAAAATTACCATTACATTTTTTTCAGTAAATTTATTATACCCTATTTTTCTATAAGTTATTTGTGATATTCCATTCTATTAATAAGAATTTTTCTTAAAATTTCCTTTTTTTTCATTGTAAATTCTGAAGAGAACTGAAACAATTTTTTTTTGACGCAATTTAAGATCAAAACCTAAAATCCGTTTTATTTATTGATTGATTGTGTTTTGAAGCAACACTAGGGCTACTGGAAAAGGACCTCGTAATTTTGAAACACGGTTAAGTGATTAATAGATAATGCTTGATTTTTTTTTTATAACGATTGATTTTTTGTGTGATTTTTCTCCACCAGTCACTTATGAGATCTTCGGTTAAGAGGGATTTTAAGATTCCTTTCGGTTACATTTAACCCGATATGGTAACCGTTCATCATTATCCTTCCAGGTATTCATTATGCGTAGGACTCTTCTCAGCAATTTCCAGTAATTTCAGTGATATCTTTAGTCGTTTCGGTTTCTTTTTTAATTGAGGTAGATCATTAATTTGACCCGCAGAAATATCTATTTCACAACTAAGTGGAACGTCTACATACATACTTGTTACAGAAATGATCGATTGTAAAATGCTTCAGCACTATTTAAGGAATAAATTAGCGGTGACAACATATAAATCACAGTGATACCGAGCTAATCAGGAAATCTTATGTATTTGAATGTTTATTTCCTGCGGTGTTTTGGTTTTGGCCAAGTAGTGTATCTTGCACACTATGCACTGCTTTAGAAAACTAACAATTTACGCATACGGATTCTTCATTCAATTATTTGCCTCATTTAACCAAAACAAAAATGTATTTTTAAAAGTAACTAAGTTACGACTATTTGACAAATACATGTGACAAACCCTTTTAGCATTCACTTACGTCTTATACTTTGACAAACATTTGGGGCAAATCGACAGAAAATCACCAATTGTAATTATTTTATTTTTCCATATAAAGATCTCAACTTATAGTTTGACTAATGTTGATGATTAAAACCCAAATTTTTTAAGAAATTATAATTCAAATTACTTCATTTCAGCGATCTCAATGATAATTATTTTCATATTTTTCATAATAAGCATGCTTAATAAAATCAAATGAGATTTTTTTAAAAATTATTTATTTATGCATCAGCTGATGAATACACTCTCAAATATGATAATGAATAAATCGCAGAACTGAATAATAAAATTTAGATGAATAATTGAGAACAACAAAAGAAATATTAACTTTTATACATTAAAGGTAATTTTTTAAAATTAAATAGTATATTTTCTAATTTATAAGACAAATGCAATAATTTAAATAATAATAAATAAATTGGAGGATCCGTTTTGAAGAAAACGCACATCCACAGGCGCACATACACCCACAGACACCCACCCCCACCCCCACACACACCCCACATATATATATATATATATATATATATATATATATATATATATACACTTATAATTATCATAGATATTCTTTCGTCAAGAAGTAAATTCTATTTATTTTAAAGAAAATTAGTACATTTATAATAGTATTGTGTTGATGGATGTCTTATATATATCAAATGGATCTGGATGTTAATGGATATGTTGTTATTGCTTTTTTACAAAACACCATATTACAATAAACATAAAATATACAGAAGGGATCATAAAACAAGTACTTATCATAAGATTTATCGTTCCATCGTCTGGGCAAGCTCATTTATCTGGAAAAACGTTGGAGTCTCTCAATTCAAGTCAGCCAATTTTTGGAGATTATCACCGCTTCTATTGGCTTTACTGTTGACAACAGTCTAATTCTCACCTGGAAGAAACTTTCACTGGGTTCGAGGAAAAATTTCGGTAAATCAAACACGAAAAGGCACATTTTAATGGTAGATTGGTCTCCAGATTATAGAACTTCTAAATTCTTAGCAATTAAAAAAAATAATTACGAACTGATTTCTGAGCTCTTTCAGTTAAATGCACCAGACTTACCCCTACTAAGCTAATATTTCGTGAAAAAAAATTAAACACAATTATAATACAAGGAATTAACAAATATTAAGATACAAATATAAACACTCTGAGTTGAAGAAATATATTCTCCCCATACGCGCGCACGCACACACACACACACACACACACACACACACACACACACACACACACACACACACACACACACACACACACACACACACACACACACACACACACACACACATATATATATATATATATATATGTGTGTGTGTGTGTGTGTGTGTTTGTAAAGATTCAACTTAATTCATATTAGTTTCTCACAATAATAATTTAATTTCGCAGTTTTTCCCATTCTTACATTTAAAACTAAAGTGTTCATCTTTATTTCCTGATACTATCCCTTTTTAACTTTGATTTATGCAATCACACGTACTTAAAAATTCGGTGACAATGCTGTTCACTTGGCTCCAGACCTGTAAAATTGATTCCTACCAGACTTTAGGTCAACACTTAGATTCCTTCGAAATCCCTCCATTCATACCACATGTTCTATAAGTTTATTGTGAAATTTCTCTACTATATAACGAAAAACACAGTGAAAAACCCTCTCTTGATTTTACACTCTTGATCTCATAATCTTTATCCAACGGCGGAGTTGAGTAATTCCCGCCTTGTGAAAATGATCTCTCTCTCTCCGCTAAAATAAAATAATTACTTAAAAATGAAATTGCTTCGACTATTTTTGAAACTTAATTGAATAGTTCTAGATAAAATATTTAAAAGAAAGGCATAACTTTACCATTATATAATTAGCCGGCAGGATAAGAGCTCTTGGCTAGTGTAAATCTTAAATTAATATTTTGTTAACATGAGAGAGAAAGACCGTACAAAGCAATTCTCCGTGTATTTCTTCGGCTGGACTTTTCCTGACTAATCCCCACTTGAAGGCCGTAAGTTACTGAACCGACAGCAGAAATCCACAGCGTGACTGTCGTCTCCTGGTGACCATGGTAGGTGCCAATGCTAGGGCCATTACAATGCCGAAAGCGACGCTTCTGCGACAACTTTTACATTTGTGAAGGGTAACTGAATCGTCGCAAAATAGAACCCAACCTGCAATTCCCATGGATTAATATCAGTCATCGGATCATCTCTTATTGTGTGGTGGATTATCTCAAAATATATTGAACTCACTACAAAATTAATGTTGTGTGTGCTAAGCTGTCTTCATTCTTCAAAACCGAAACTCATCAAAATTCAACATCCTATTACTTGTTCCTTGTACTCTAGAAACTATATATTTATTCAAGTTGTTTCATCTTTGGTCCTGCAACTAAATTTTCCATATATCTTTCTATTTTTTTTTTTTTAACAAATAACTCAAGAAATATATTACATTTTGTACTTATGCTAACTTTTAAATTCATTCTAGTTTAAAACTTAATTCTATGAAAGTGAAAAATATTTTATTTTGATGTGTATAATGAAATAAAAAGTGTCTATATAGCATTAATATTTCAGAATGCTTTAATATAACATTTTTTGACTATAGAAATTGAAATCTTACCTTGAGATAATACAAAGTAAGCAAAATTAACAAACAAGAAATATGATAAGGTGTGAATTATTTTATGAAAGTTGTTATATTGATTTAAGATGATATTGGTGATAATAACATCGCTTGATGTTTAATTAAATTATTGTTATTGGTTTAATTTTTATACTTAGTTTTTATGAAATTAAAAAATTAACATATTTTAAAAATTAATGAAATGGTTTTGAATGTTTCGTGAAAAGTACTATATCATATGTCGCACATAATTCTAAAGTTGATGAATTTATTATGTCATTTAAATGTTAATTTAGGTTATTAAGATCAAAAAAGGTAGTAAACAATTATAAAATAGACATGGAAAGTGAAAATAATCCCCAAAATTCAGAAACCGAAAATGGAACTATTGATTCCCAGACTGAGAAAATGAAAAATGAACTTCCTATTATTCCTTTTGATCTTGACAAAAGGATGAAAATGGATTTGTGGTTAAATCATTTTAATCAGGCATGTAATCAAAATCATACAGATGAAGTCTGGAAATTTAAAAATATTTCAAACTTTCTGAGGGGCTCAGCATTAACTCAATATATTAATTCCTGTTTGGATATTACCAATTTTAATGATCTTTGTTGTGTTTTAACTGAAAATTTTCTTGAGACCAGAGTAATTAGTTTTACTGATTTTTTCCAACATAAATTTAAACCGAATGCGAACTTATCAGATTATTTTCATAAGAAATTAAATTGTGGAAGAAAATTAAGGTTTTCACCTCAATTAATTTTAGAAAGTTTAACAGATGAGTTGCCTATTCATTAAAAAAAATTAGTAACAATGAACCCACCTCACTCCCCATAAGAATGGGTCACAGCGATAACTAAACTTTTTAAAACAAAAGAATTTACTCCTGAATCGAGTAGGGTCAGAAACAATGAACCCATGGTTAGAAGTAGACCAAATCATCTCAATAGACCGCTACCAATTTTTAATCGTTTTAACTAAAAAGAAAAAAATATCTATAGTTTAATCTCCTAACCTTGTGTTTGGCACAATATATCCCTAGAGGATCCAGTGCCACAAATTCAATTAACCAACCAACCAACCTCAATAGACCGCTAGCACCTTTTATGACCAGACAACCAACCTCATTTTTACCTCGACCACCAAACTATTTCAGGACTAAATTCCAAAATAATTCCAGGCCGCGTACAAGTAATTTCTCTGATAATCGTCCACATTTTGGTAATAGACCAAATCACAATTCTCATTTTCAGCAGGCATTGCCACCTTAACCCTGTAAAGTTTATACAAGACAAGGCATTTTTAATGCATGCCATTGGTCATAAACGTGTCCTTTGAGACAACCTAATTTTTTGAATAACTTACACATGTCTAACTCTGTTTTTGCACAAATTTTAGGGAAAATTAAAACATCTCTACTGAGGCTCACGGCCCAGTACAATGACAATTATTAGTGTCCGGACACCTCTCAACCATGCCACATACTTTAACAACCCTAACCCTAGCTAACTTAGGATATTTACCCATTTTACGTGACAATGTCAATGTTGTAATTGACACAGGATCCACTCTCTCACTTATTTCAGCAGATATTGTCAACAAACTTCAATTAAAGAGAAAGAAGACTAGTCCTATCAAAGTAAATCAAGTCCATGGTAATTTCCGTTTGAGATAAATGTGTTTGACATATTTAAGAATAGGAGAAATAAACAAAAGAATAAGATTATATATTATTAATAACCATCTGCCTTATCTAATTTTAGGACTTCCAGATTATATTCTTTTTAATTTAATTATTGATTATAATAAATATAGAATAATACAAAATGGAAAAAATATTACAAATTTGCATACCAAAAATGAACAGCAATTATTGTTACATGTATTGCAAAAAACCAGAAAATCAAAAGATACTCAAAGAGTACAGTCAGTCCCTCAAAGGACATTTTAACACCTTTGATTGTGTTGCGAATCCACCTTGTAAGCCTC
Source organism: Nephila pilipes (assembly GCA_019974015.1). NCBI lineage: Eukaryota > Metazoa > Arthropoda > Arachnida > Araneae > Nephilidae > Nephila > Nephila pilipes. Next base: position 598,119 of record BMAW01100551.1, on the reverse strand, counting down.
TAAAAATTATTAGTATAAGAGATTTGTATTCTACTTAGTGGCAACAGTGTGGTGCTGCAGTAGTAGCGCTCGAAGTTCATTGTGAAAAAGATTATTCAACAACTGATACTCTCGAGCGAGAGACGCCATGTTTTTTCTTGTTTTCCATTTCTTGTAGTTAACGAGTGTCTGCAAATAAAATGTGCATAGTTTTTGGCATAACGACGTAATTATTGAACCCTGGCGTTTTAAGTATTCATCACAGTGGCATTCCTGCCGGGATTGGACGAAGTTTTTTTCATCCTTACGATACTTCAATCGGACTGTTAATAAGTCAACGATCTTTAAGCGAGCCAAAAACGAAAGAAGAAAATGACTACTGAAATGGAAATTGCCAAACTGAAGAGGAAAGCAGCCAGATCTACGTATTCGAAGACAGTCAACAAATTACAAGAAATACTGGCCGCTGAAAGTCCAGATGTAGATGATTTAGAAATTCACCTTGACCAGCTTACAGAAAAGTACAAGGACTTAAAGACATCGGATGAGATATCCCTCAACTTACTTCAAAAGGAAGCTCGCATTACTCATGCTGAGTATGAAAAGGAATACGAAATCGCACAGGATTATTATGAGAAGCTATCTACGTTTAAAATCAAGATTAACAAAGTCATAGCTTCTACCGAAACCGGAAACGAAAGCTCCGTGTCTCCTACCCCGACTTGGCGCCCTGCTGACGATGCTCATACCGCTGCGAAAGCGAAGCAGAATTTGCCTGAAATTCGACTGCCTCAGTTCGATGGAGACCCACGTAACTGGTTGACATTTTGGACTCAAATCAACAAAATACGTTAAGATTTAAGAATAGATGTAAGCTACAAGTTTCCATGTCTTCTTCAATCCATGAAATCGGACTAGCAGATAGGTTAGAATCCTTCCCAGCGACGGAGGCCAACTACAATAAAGCTATTGAATATTTAGAGGAGCGGTTTAGAAAAGAGAGCGTATTGATACAAATATACGTGCGAGAACTCTTGAAACTGGTCATAACTGACAAAACAAAGATAGATTTCCTGACACTGTACGACAAACTACAGACTCATATTCGTGCCCTTGAGTCCCTAGGACTTACATAGGATAAGTATGCTTTCCTGTTGTTCCCGTTGGTTGAATCTGCCCTCCCAACCGATTTAATTAAGATATGGGAGAGACAAAAAAATGCCGTTGCGTAAACAGGTAAGAGTGATTTGGAATCACTTATGGAGTTTGTTAAAAAGGAAGTAGATACAGAGTTTAGAATTAAGATTACTCGTGAATTTTTAAGGCCTGAAAAATAATATTTTTAAGAAAAATATGTACGATACTGAGGTAAAAAGTGTTCCTACTGCTTGTGAATTGCTTAATGCTAATAATAATGCTAAGAATCATTTTTATGATAATAAGTTTAAGTATAAGAAACCAGTTTGCATATTTTGTGATACTGTATTTCATTTATCTGAGAATTGTGATAAGGCTCTTATGAACTTAGATTGTAAAAAAGAAATTATTAAGAAGATAAATGCTTGTTTTGTTTGTCTTAAATGTAACCATCGAGCTAGTCAGTGTAAATCTAAACACAAGTGTCCATTGTGTTAGAAACGGCACTTTGTTGTTTTGTGTCCGGATTTAAATTCTCAAAAAGTTGAGAAAATCTCAAATGGAGATAGTGAAAGCAAAACAAGCACTCTCAACAATTATATTGAAGTTTCTGATGTGTTTTTGCAAACTATTGTATTTAAAATTAAAAATAGTTCTAAAGAAATGTTAATAAGAGCTGTATACGATTCAGGTGCTATGAAATCTTATCTAAGTGATGACATTGTTAAGAAAATGAATATTAAGTGTATGGGTGAAACAAGAATCAAACAGTCATTGTTTGGTGGAGTAGAAACCCCCTAGACGGTATATAAGAATTATTCAATTGACATTAATGATGGTTATAAGTGTAAGTTGAATGTTTTAGGTCAAATATGTATCTGCTCTAGTCTGAAACAAATTCCATCTGGTCCTTGGCTTAACGAACTTAAGTTACATAAAATAAAAATTAGTGATCTTAAGACCAATAATTTAAAGGTTGATAAGGAAATCAAATTATTAATTGGTGCTGATGTTGCCGGTAAATTAAATGGTAAACTTGTAAATCTTGAGTGTGGTCTGACGGCGATAAATACGAAACTAGGTTGGGCGATTTTGGGAAAGTTTAACCCTGGCACTGAGCCAACTTTTGAGAATTCGGCTTCTCTCATTACGTCACTACTTGTAAAGGAGCGATGTATAAGTGATTTACGGAGATTAGATGCTTTCGGCATTATGGAACCTCCAATTAGCAAAAACAAAGCTCAGTTACAAGAGGATACCCAGAAATATTTTGAGGAAACTTTGAGTGTTGATAATGAGGGTCTGAATGAGATCGCTTTGCCTTGGGTTTTAGATAATTCAGTTTTGCCTAAAAATAAGATTAATGCGGAAAAGTACCTTTCAAGTGTAAAAAGAAAACTAACGAATTCCAATAATTTTGATAATTATGGTAAGGTTTTTTGAGGAATGGTTAGATCTTGGTGTAATTGAGAAAACACCAACTGAGGAAGTAAGAGGTGTTCATTACTTACCTCACAGGCCTGTAATTAAAGAAAATAGCCACTAAGATAAGATCAGTGTTTAATGCTAGCTATTATTTAATTGGTGTCCCTTCTTTGAATGATTGTTTAGCAACTGGGCCAAATTTAATTGAAATGATTCCCTCTATCTTAAATCATTTTCGTATGAATTACGTAGGTGTTACTTCTGACATTGAGAAGGCTTTCCTACAGATTGCCATAAGAGAAAAAGAAGCGATTTTTTACGGTTCTTATGGTTTGATAAGGGTAATCACGAACAGGTAGAAGATTATCGACACAGAAGAGTTGTTTTTGGTATTACGTGCAGTCCATATTTGCTGGCTGCGACATTAAAATTTCAATTGGATAAGCTACCAGAAAATTTAAGGCAAATTGCAGCTATTCTTAAGAGATCTTTTTATGTGGATAACTGTGTGACAAGTTTGCATTCTGAGATTGAACTTAGAAAGTTTTTCTTGGAATCGAAATCAATCATGTCATCGGGTCATTTTAATCTCAGATGTTGGAAGTCACACATAAGCGATGAAATCTTTAAGGAAGATTCCTCCAATGAAGATAGTATTTCTGTGTTGGGTCAAAAATGGCACACAGATACGGACACATTGTCCTGCAAAATAGAACAGGTTAGTATTAATTCAAATGAAACAATTACTAAGAGAATAGTTTTGTCTGTAGCTCACCAAATATTTGACGTTGTAGGATACACAGCTCCTGTTATGTTAATATCTAAAATGATTTTGCAAAAAACATGGAACTCTAAGCTTAAGTGGGATGATAGTCTCCCAGAAGATTTGGCTAATAAGTTTAGGTCTTGGGATAAAAATTTACATTTACTTCAGATATAAAAATAAGTAGGTGGTTTGGACTAAAATCGACAAGTAAATCGATAACTTTACACTTATTTTGTGATAGTAGCAAAAAGGCCTACGGTGCATGTGTATTCATCTGAGTGGAAGAAGGCGATGAGGTGAGAATTAGTTTAGTGCAAGCAAGGTCTAGAGTAGCCCCTTTAAAACCCATTACGATTCCCCGTCTGGAACTTTTAGCTTGTAGCATAGGATCTAGATTACTCACTTCTATAATTAAAGATCTTGATCTACCTAAGGCTACTGTTTATTGTTGGACTGACTCAACTACAGCTTTGTGTTGGATTCAACGTAACCAAAACTGGGGAACCTTCATTCATAATCGGGTGTCTGAAATACGTTTATTGACTTCTTCTATGTGGCACCACATTTCAGGTACTCTTAACCCCGCTGATTTACTATCCAGAGGATGTTCTGTGGAACAGTTAATTGAACGTAAATGGTGGGAGGGTCCTATTTGGTTGCGTGAGAGGGAGGAAAACTGGCCTAAGTCTACTGAAGCACCGAGGGAAGACTTGGTTAATTCCGAAGTTCGGAAAACCGTTATAACAACTTTGGTAAAAAATGAAGAGGATGTCAATTGGTATTACAGATATTTTTCTTCATGTAAGAAAATAGTCAGAATGTTAGCTTGGATTTTAAGGTTCTTTAATAATGTAAGAAATACAGATAAAAATCTTTCTAAAGATTTATCTTTGTACGAGATAGAAAGAGGAGAAAGAACCTTAATGTTACTGATTCAAAAAGAATCTTTTAAGGGTGAAAATGATGAAAAACTGAAACAACTAAGACCAGTAATGGACTGTCATGGTCTTATCAGAGCTAAGTCTAATGTTGTTTATAGGGATGATAAATATGATTTTAAGTTTCCTATAATTATGCCTAGTGATCATCCTGTTGCAAAATTATTGATAATAAGTGTACATAATGATTTATTACATGCCGGAACTTCATTGTTAATGTCTAATTTATGAAAGAGGTTTTGGATTTTGAAATCACGTAAGACGATACTAAATTGTATAAATAAATGTGTCAAGTGTCAAAGGTTCAAGGCTAAAAAATGTGAGACAATCCCAGGAATTTTACCGAATGATAGGGTTCACGATGCTAATGTATTTGAAGTCATAGGGTGTGATCTTGCCGGTCCTTTGTATTTGAAAGATGGTAGAAAGGCATACATCGTACTATTTACTTGTGCGGTGTATCGAGCCGTGCACTTAGAGTTGGTCACTTCCTTATCAACTGAATCCTTTTTACAATCACTAAGACGCGCGCCGTGGACGACCACGTACAATTTATTCTGATAACGGCAAAAATTTTGTTGGTGCCGATAAAATTCTGCAATCCGTTGACTGGGATGGTCTCCATTTTAAGGCTGCAGAACAAAAAATTAAATAGATGTTTAATCCTCCATCAGCTCCCTGGTGGGGCGGATGGTGGGAACGTTTAATTCAAATTGCAAAAACAATTCTAAGAAAAATTCTAGGCAGAGCATCTTTAGATTATGAGGAGTTACTAACAGTATTATGTGATGTCGAGCAAATAGTAAACTCCCGACCTCTTACGTATGTTTCAGAGGACTTAGATGAGGACTCAAGTATCACACCAGAAAAGTTCGTTCATGAAACACCAATATTAGGTGTACCTGATGTGGATAATATTGATAAAAATAAACTAAATAAAAGATGTAAATACATACACAGATTACGCCAGACTTTAAGATCACAATTTCGAAGTCAATATTTAGAACAGTTATGACAACAATCTATTAAAATTTATAATACCCAACCAATTAAGGTGGATGAAATTGTTCTGCTTGAGGATAATAATAAAAGACGTTCGTATTGGAATCTAGCTCGAGTTCTAAAAGTAATTCCTGATCGAGATGGGCAAATCAGACTTGCTCTCATAAAAACTGAGAATTCAAAGTTGTTATGACCAGAGCAGAGACTATATTGGCTAGAGTTGAAAACCCAGTAGTAAAAAAGGGGATGAGCCGATTTCTTTAACCACCAGTAGTAGTAAAGTAGTTAAAACTTCTACTAAATAATTATGTAATGTAAAAATTCATTTCAATTTCACTGTAAGTGCTTTCTGTATTTCATTTTTCTAAGTATATAGTGTATTTTGATAATGTTTGTGTGTATTTTTTGAGTAAATTGTAAAGAATATTACTCAAAGGTGGGAGAATGTTGTAAATTCACTGCGTAAGCCTCTCAAAATTATTAGTGTAAGAGATTTGTATTCTACTTAGTGGCAACAGTGTGGTGCTGCAGTAGTAGCGTGAAGTTCATTGTGAAAAAGATTATTCAACAACTGATACTTTCGAGCGAGAGACGCCATGTTTTTCCTTGTTTTCCATTTCTTGTAGTTAACGAGTGTCTGTAAATAAAATTTGTATAGTTTTTGGCATAATGACGTAATTATTGAACCCTGGCGTTTTAAGTATTCAACAGATTGTAAAAGAACTATCTGATTCTTTGTTGTCTCTTGTATCTAAATATTTGCATATTTTTTGCTAAAAGTAAATATAATGCTGCTCAAATTCGAATACAACCCCCTAGAAATGTAACGACTACTGACTTAAGAGTCTCTGAAGGAGCTTACAGAACAACAGCCACTGATGCAGAGGAAATTCACAAGAAAATAAAGAATTTATTGAATGCTGGATTAATTAAAGAATCTATTAGTAATCACAACTCCCCTGTAACTTTAGCTTATAAAAGAGATGAAAAGAGAAAAAGTAAGTTGTGTATTGAGTATCGCAAAGTGAATGCTGTGTGTAAAACTGATGCTGAACGCTTACCAAGAATTGATACTTTATTAGACAAATTAACCCATGTTAATATTTTCTCAACTCTGGATCTTGCATCTGGTTACTGGCACTTACCCCTCCATGAGAAAGGTAAACATAAATTTGCTTTTGTGTCTACTGAAGGCTTAAATGAATTCCAATTTTTACCTTTTGGCTTTAAAAATGCACCAGCAACATTTAATCGCACAATTTGTAATATTCTAAGCAAACATAAATTTTCAAAATTTGCATGTAACTATTTTGATCCCAAAGTGGTTTTTTCTAACCCTTTTAATATTACATTAAAATTTTCAAGATGTATTTTTGTACAAGATAAAATTAATTTTTTCGGTTATGAGGTCAGAGAAGGATACATTTATCCAGATAATCATTGAAAGCATCCGGAAATTACAACCCCCAAAAAATGTAAATCAACTTCAAGGCTTTCTTGGTTCTGTACATGTTTATAAGAAATTTATTGATTGCTATGCAAAAATTAGAGAACCTTCAAATAATCTTCTTAAAAAATATCAACAATAGGTATGGACAGAGCAATGTCAAAAATCTTTTGAAGTGTTAAAATCTAAACTAATAACTGAACCTGTTTGCAATTATATGAAACTAAATTACCTCTTCATTTGTTTTGTGATACTTCGCAAACAGCCATTGGAGCTGTTCTAAAGCAGCCTAATAGTTCTGGTAACTTACACCCAGTATCATATCACTCTAGAACTTTAAGAAAATATGAACAAAATTATTGTATAACTGAATTGTAATGTTTAGCTATAGTAGATGCTCTTGATAAATTGTATTATTATTTACATGGGAAAAAATTCATAATTCATGCTGCTCCTGTTTGTCTAAAAATGTAAAAACTTTAAGGAGTCGATTATTCAGATGGTATTTAAAACTAAGCATGTTCGATTATGAAGTTAAATACACTCATGGACAAAAAAATTAGCGCACCAAGAAATAATTGCGGGATCGTAACGAAATTTGGTATGAAGGTACATGTCGGGGAGATATGCAAATGATTAGAAAAACAGAGTGATTGGGCATTACATATAGCCGGTCCAGTGTATTCAAGAGATGTCATTTACACGAAGACCAGGCTCAGGGCGCCCTGAGTTATTGCCATTAACGAATGATTTACGTTTTCTGCCCTTAAGTATTTTGGTTAATGAAGCAGCTATTACTAAAAATTTGGAAATATTTCTGCGCTAATAGCCAGCTAATCCCCAAAAAGCCCTGAGTTGAGTTTTGATAGTGGGTGTCGGGAAATCTTGTATGACTTTGACTTTTAAATCATCAGGCGTTCATAGACTTTGGCCTACCAAATGTTCAAGATACTTCACATTAGCTGAGTAAATTAAAAGGTTTATGTATAACTTCCAAATGTTTTGAATGATCATCCCAGGTTTGAGAAGAAACGGTGACATCAATCCTAATAAGCGCAGCAAACTCTTTATAGTTTTTTTTAAATAAAGTTGTCATGAGTCGACTATAATCATCTGGAGCATTCTTCAAAGAAAACGGAAGAAATAATGGTCTGAACGTGCCGACGTTAGTCACAAAAGATGCACATCTTTGGACTTTTTTACTTAAAGGTATTTACCAGTAATCTCTTGTCAGGTCCAAGACTGATATATATTTAGCAGTAGATACTTTTTCTATCAATTGTTCTATATCAGGCAGGGCAAAATGTTTTGTTCGGGTGATTTAATTCAAACGTCAATAATTAACACAAGTCTTTTATGCAGCATATCAATGAAGAATTAAACTCAGATTCTCCTGGTTCAATTACTTTTAGCTTCAGCATTTTTTCTACATCAGCTTTTATGATTTCAGACGGTAAAATCTATTCGGTTTGGCACAAATACATTTTTCGGCCAAATGTGTGCTCCCGTGGTCAACTGAACAGGATTTAGAATATTTTCTGATCAGTTAACCAAGTTCCTCTTTCTGACTTTCAGACAATTGAGCATTCGCAAGTACATCCTGCTAAATTTCCGATAACTCAAAATCATTAAAAAGTAACTAAAGTTTAGGAATTTTTTCATCTTCTTCATTCCTTAAGTTTCTATCCAGGGATATTAAGTTAATTTTTCTTCTCTCTGAAAGTAAGACTTTAGCATATTCCTATGATAAACTTGTGTTTTGTATGTAACATATTTGGTGGCCGAAAGCTGTTTCACAACTTTTACCGGTCCAATCCAATTAATTGAGAGTTTATTTGGTTTGGACGGAGCTGTTACCAGAACTAAATCGTCTTCTTTAAATTTTCTCTTTTCGGCTTTAATATCATACCACAATTTTCGTTCATTTTTAGCTTCTTGCATGTTTTGAACTGCAAGTTCTTGGCAATTTTTTATTCTCTTCAATAGTTTAAAAACAAACAAGATAACATTGTTCTCTTCTTTATTTTTCTCTGTTAAGTTCTCATATAGTAACATCATTATGATTTTCAAGTTGCGACCATGAACTAGTTCCACTGGACTAAAACTAGAACTATAGTCCGCAGCCTTCCTCAACGCAAACAGTGCATGATGTAAAATTTTCCCCCAATCTGTTCCAGATTCTAAGCAAAGCATTCGAAGTATTCACTTCAAAGTTCTGTGCATCCTCTCAACAGGATTGCTCTGGGGATGTCCAACAGAGTTTCTCACTACTCAAATTCTAAACTTGTCCAAAGATTCTGTCGTAAGTATACCCATAAAGGACGTTCCTTCGTCAGTTTGTAATTCTCTAGGAAAAAGAAGTCTACTAAAAATTTGCACTAGTACATCTACAATGGCTGTCAAATTCGGAGTGGGAATTACGTCAGGATATTTAGAGGATAAACATATAATAGTTCCAATATATTTATTTCCTAGATTTCTGAAAAAACAGGAAAAGTTTTTAACTGCGCTTTTTTCTTAACTCGGGGTCTTTCGCCTTGTTGATAGTAATCACTTCTAAAAGTTTTTCTTCGTTGTAGCAGTTTGGCCAAAAATGCTCTTAAATAGAACATTTTTAGTTTTTTCAACCCCTAAATGGGCTGCTGCACCTTCATGACAAATTGTCATTAGTTGCTCACGAAATTTTTCTGGAACAACTAAGTTTCCTTTAAGTACTATTATTGTCTTGTTTTTTTGAAAGACAGCATATTCTTTTCTAAAACATATATGTTTGTCTTAGAAGTTTTCTTCTTTGCTTCATGCGATAATAGGTTTTAATTCTTCACTTTTATGATGTTCAGCTATAAATTCATTTGCAGAGGTTTGTATGAGATTTTGCACTAGAGTTCGTCCACCACAGAGAGAATTTCTTTTTTCTCATTTTCTTGTTCATCTTTGGATAGATTGTCGTTCAGTTCTTATTCAATTTGTTCATTGGATAGACTCTGATTATCATTCTTCATTTCTAAGACTTTCGGGCTCTAGTTTGAGCGGTATTTACCATATGCACCTGCATATTTTCATCAATTTGGCAATATTAAAACAAAACAGCAGTCTTGTTTCCTAACAGATATCTTTTTTGATTTAAGGAATCTCTTAAAAAGCTGCCTTCGTTATTTTATGTCCCATTTCACATTCTAACTCAACGTCTACAAGAAGAAAGCATACCAATATCTCTTCTAATGGCGCTCTTAACCACACTTTTTCATTAGTATACATGTGACGTTTCACATGCTTGTTGCATATCAAATCAAGAGTTGCACCAGTTCACGCAAAATTTTCATATCACTGCATTTACTTTATCAATGCTAGTATAATGTGCCATTAATTCATCAAAACTTTAATCAGTCTCGACATGTGAAATAGATTCTTGAGACTTCTTTAATTTATCGCACTGAGGTCTAAGATTATTGATGGATCCCCCTTTATAGTACGTGGGATTTTTCTTCTGTTAGATTCTTTGTCTCTATATTTGGTGGACTATGTTTTGGATTTTACTGGAAATTTTGGCTTCAAATCTTTGGTATTCCTTTTAAGTTTAAGTTATGGTGATTCCCATTTTAGCCTCAAAATTTATCAAAGTTTCTTTTGGATGGATCTTTCTTTTTGAAGATTTCTCTAATGCTTTCATAATCGTCTATTTTTTCATTAAGATCTAAAGGAGTGGTAAATTTAAGACAATCTTCCAGATAATGTTCTCTAATAGAAGGGACTCGAAACTTCAGCTCAGCTCAGATCAGATCCTTGAGTTGCTGGAAAGTTTCAAGTTATAGCTCTGTGATTCATTCATTGAAATAACTAGAAAGTTCTTGAGCATAATTTCTCCAAGATTTATCAGGTGTCTTATAATGTCGGTGAAAATATTATTTTAATTTATCACTGTTCAACTTATACCTTTTCAGGATAAGACTTTTAATAAAATCATAGTCATTAGCATTATCGGGCGTCTCTCTGGTTATCATACTGGACAATTCTAGTGGTAAGACAGACAACAGGTAGACTACCCAGTCCTTCTTCGGTACCCGAGGTTGGAGTAAAGTTGTTTTGTAGTTTGTTTAAAAAATGGAAAAAACCGAGTTTCGTGTTCTGATAAAACATTGTTTTTTAATGGGTAAAAACACCGTGCAAGCAAAAC
>BMAW01100551.1:530565-555229 GCA_019974015.1 Nephila pilipes | reverse complement strand
AATCGTAGATTCGGTACGAACAATCTCCCATCAACCCACGGTCTACATATATATATATATATATTCCAGAAAAAGAAACACCAACATACCACCACCCACCTTTTACAATTTACAAATCCCGCGGTCTCAGACTACTAAATACCTAGGATTAATACTTGACAAAACTTTAACTTGGAAAAAACACTTACTATACTCGCGAGATAAATTCCGGAAAGCAAAACGTAGCATTTACCCACTAATCTGCCGGGATTCAAAAATGACTCTACAAAATAAGCTGCTTCTGTACACAGCCGTTCTTCGACCTGTTATCACGTATGCATGTCCCATTTGGGTGTATGCGGCTAAAACTAACATTAAAATCCTAGAAATTACACAAAGCTCAACATTACGCATGATCACCAAAGCGCGCTGGTACATAAGAAACACAAAAATAATTAAAGCAACCAAAATCCCAACTTTTAAAACTTTTATCCAAAAAATATCCAAAAATTTTTTTAACTGTCTCACATCAACTAATAATATAAATATGATCAATCTAGAAAACTATACACTCAGACAAAATTCAAAAAAGACCAAGAACAGTTTTACTTGATTCTTACAACCCCCCTTAATAATAATTCACACCTATTAATAACTCATACACCCTGAAAAACAACACAAAATAGTTAACATTTCTTATAGAAGCCGCATACGGCCCCATCACTTAAACCGGTAGAAATACCGAATCGCAAAATGCAGCACGTCAAGCATCGGGAGGGTGACCGCTTGACGGTCATCCTTCCTTTTTTTCAAACACGGCAGTCAGTACATTCAATAGGAAAGCTCCCCTCCGTTACCAACTACCAATAGGAAAGCGAGTTCACTATGCAGAATGTTTTTTAAATTCAAAATTTTTACCAAGTTAATTGCTTCAAATTGTCGACACGAGCTTGAAGGCCGCTCCGAGGCCTATGTGCTCGGTTAATTTTTCCAGTGTTTTCCAGAAGCAAGCAGTATGGCTCATGAAAAACTCAGATATTCGCAAAGCTCTAAAAATAAATACCTTCCGTAAGCACATACAAACCATCTCAAAAACCTTTTTTACATCCCTACAAAATAACAATAATCCAAATATGAAAAACTTAGAAATTTATCAACTTAATAATAAAACAAAGAGGCCAAGAATTATTCTTGACTCTTATGAGCCCCCATAATAATTTGCACAAGTGTATTAACTTTAAACTATTAATTTTCTCTTAAAATATCTAGATTGTCTTAAAATTTCAAAACCCCAATACCGAGCATGCCCTTCTCACCTCCCTCACTTATTTAACTTAAGCCATACTCCAAAACAACCAATAGCAGATAGTACTCTCTTTACCCTCCAAATTCTCCTACAACATCTATACAAAATCTAGCAGAAGAAGAAGCAAGCTTCCCATTGGTTCCCCACCCACTTCTCCCGCACTACCAAACAATCCTCCTCACAATCAATCACATAAAAGAAACCAGCCCAGCTAACTTCAATAACCCCAGTCGTCTCACAGTTCCCAGCAAGACACGGTTGAAAGGCGGCTACGCCGCCAAGGTACCCGTAGAGCTTTCAAAAAAAAAAAAAAAAAAGAAGAAGAAGAAGAAGCGAGAAGTGTAGTGAAGACGGTCATTTCTTTATTGCTAGTTATCTGAGATACGAGATTTCTGCGTTTAGAAGCTGTTTCCTGTGAAATTAGCTGCAGTAGAGCTGTGTAATTGTGATATCTACAGCTGGAATTTCCTGCGTCCTGTAGAAATTGTATTGTAGAAAAAAAAAGTCTTGAGATTTTTTTTTAAAGAGATTGGTTCCTCGACTCTCAATCAACACGAACCCCGAAACGTGGTACAATATTTACAATGTGTATTTGTAAAATAATGATTTAATTAGTATATGAGAGGTCTTTTATGTCGGTTATTACAGTGGTTATGAAATTATTCAAATTTCTAACTTTAACTGCATTTTTCTTAAAACATGTTTTTTCCAAATTTCATTTAAAACGTATGAAATACTATACATTAGAAATTGATAATTTTTTCCCTCTAGAACTTAAACCTAAACTAAAAGTAATGGAACAGAAAACGTTTTTTGAGAAAAAAATTTAATTTTTAAAAATTTCAAAATTTTTCGATTTTTAAATTTTAACCTTTTTTTTAAACAATTAAATACTTTTTTTTTGATAATAAAATAGGTTCAGCACCTGAAAGGAAATATTAAGTGTAATTTAAGATTGTTTTGGTGGTATTCACATAATATTTGAACTGTACGTTTTACATAAAGTGAAACTCACATTTCTTGGGGGAAAATATTCAAGTCTTCAAAATACACCCAATAACTTTTTTTTTAAAAAAAATAAATTTTTATATTTAACTATCATATTACACATATGAAATTATTTGAAACTCACAAAAACAATTTCATCTATTTGAGGTGATTTTTATGCATAGCACAGAAGTTTAAAAAAAAAGGCATTTCAGACACATTTTTCGAAAGTTAAGGGTCCTGACATCCCTTAATGTGTTTTATGAAGAGAGTTTGGCATTTTTGGTTTATTTTTAGAATGGGTTATTTAAGCATTGCCCTTCAATATCAGCTTTGTAGTATAATCACTCATAGAGATTCCGACCAATTCCTCAAATCATCGCTTCCTCTATAATTGTGTCTTTGAACAATGTTGGGTGGCTGCGATAAAGTAGTGGTCATGGTCAGGAACTCGTGACCGATATTATTTCCATCGAGTTACCGGTTCGAACCCCGGTATCACTATAGACCTACCTTGTAACAGAGCTGACGCATGGCAAATGTATCAAGGCTCCAAGTCCTACCGTGGGTAGTGTGAAAGCTTGGAGAAGGAAGTGCAGCTCAGATGTGTCTTCCTCGTCACTTGACCTAGGTTCTAAATTATGAGTTCAGAGGACAACAGCTCTCGAGTTGCTTCTCAATGCTACGTTAAAAAGCAATCAATTAATCAAAAATTCAACAATGTTAGATTGGTAGTATCTGGTAATTTATTTTCTTCAGATAAACACACAATCTGAATTACTCTTCGAAATAAACTGGCACTTGTCTGAAATGTATAGAAGCCTATTGCTCTCTGGTAACGTGCTTTGAAATGAGTTTCTCCTTGAGGCCTAAAGAGCTACAAAGCTATTTTGCATAGATATTGTACCTCGCCGGTCATCTGAAAAAGCTCTTCTTGATACGAATTTTTATTTCAAAACTAACCTCTGAGTCTGGAGCATAATAGAAGATGTATTAAGATGTCTAGAAGCAACATATTTTAACCTTTTTACAGTCCATCCTATTGCTTGACATCTTACTGTTATATCCCGTGTTTAAAGCCCGCCCCTATAGATGCATAATTTGTAAAGGGGTGAGTATGGGATATCATACGATCTTTTCAGATCTGACCGAGTCTCCGTGCGGAGCTGATGTAAGCGAGCGAGATGACACTCATGAGTAAGGGGTGTAAATAAATTAAATTGTTATTGTTATTAAAAAGTGTGTCTGATCTCATATGAATTTTAAGTGAAAATAATTAGCAAGTAAGCTACCGTAAAGAAAAAAAAATAATAGGATTTATGAGTTCTGAAGTAATAATAAGAAGTTATATTGAGCATAGCGAAAAAAAAGCAGTTAGTTTAGTTAGTGTGAGAGCGTGATGATATATGCATGGAAAGAGAAGAAAAGGAAAAAAAAAATTCTAACATTTCAGCAAGTGGGATGTGTATCGAAGCCCACGGTCAGACTGACACTATTCTAAAAGAACTGTACAAAAGGATGTGCTTTGTAGGCCGCTAACTTGACGGAATTGTGAAAGAAACAATAAAGTGTTCCCTGGATTATATAGTGGACTGTACGGAAGGAAAAAAATGTGCATCGTGAGATATTCATCTCTGGATTATATAGTTGACTGGGCAAAAAAAGTGGGCATTCTAGGAAAATAACCTACCTGGACTGTGAAACAGAAAAAAGAAGGTAAATAATTTCCACTTTCCTTATACGAATGGAAGTGATTAGTTACAGAAAAAATTTGTTTTGAATAACAAAGTGTAGTAAGATAGCAGTAAGTATGTTGTTCTTCTCAAAAGGTCTGAAATGTGATCTCTTAGAATTAGCTCAAGAAATCGGAAAAAATCTTTCACCTGAAGCTGAAAATGAAAAAATTAACAGCAAGAATAACTAATGATAAGTACTACGAAGAAAATCACGTTGAAGAATACCTCGAGAGGATAATTAAGGATAGAATCGAAAGAGAACAATGACAAAAAGAAATTAAAGAAATAGACGAGGAAAGATATCTAATTTTGGAAAATTTAAAATGAAAATTCAGAGGCAAACCCGAATGTTTTTTTTCTGTAAGAATTGCGATTATTTTGCAAGAGATTGTCCCTTCTCATACACCTTATGGGGAAAACTAGGACACTGCAGAAAACAGTGTACAGGAAATAAGAGTGAACCAAAAATAATCGCTTTTAGTATTCGGGATCAAGAATCACCCACATTTAATATGTACAGTAAACCTGCAATCATTAATGGCCATAGGGTCACTGCTCTACTGGATACTGGATCTTTATTCATTTGGTGATCAGTTAAATCCAGTCACTCAGAGTTTAGGTATGATAACAGTAGACCTCCAAATAGAAGAAGCTTTAGCAAACAATGTTTATGTTTTTATCGTCCCAGACTCAACTCAACCAGTTGGTTTATTGGTTGGACGCCCGTTTTTAGACCTACCACACATAGCTTACTCGAGGATCAGTGAAGAATCACGAATTTTTTACACTGTTTTTTAAATTTAAATATTGTTAAAGCTACGCCATGTATTGAATCAAAAGCAGCTGAAACTGCCCGAAGTGAACTTGTAGGAAGAAAATAAGAAGCAAATTGAAGAATTATCTGAAGTACAAAAAGAAGAAAATAAAAGATTATCTGAAGTTGTAAGAAAGCTATGAAAAAAGATTTTAGTCTCAACACTAAAAGTATGTATCTGAATTGAAAGAAAGAGACCAGAAGTTAACCGAAATTCAGAAGGAGAATAAAAAATTATCCCAAGCTAAAGGTTACAGGATTCTATTTATTGAAGGAGAGGAAGAAATGAAAATTGTTGATGAAACTTGTTGAATTGTTCAGTCAAGTTTATGATTGTTGAATTGTTCAGTCTCAAAAGGAAAAATTTTGATTCTGAACTGAAGAATAAAGAACAGAAATTATCTAGATTCCAAGAACATAATGAAAAGTTAACGCAAGCCATACGGAAACAAGAAGCCATCAACAAAGAAAAAGAAGAAGCATTATAAGCACTAGCGATGCTAGTGAATGACAAGAGAAATGAGAATTATAATCTGTTAAAGGAATTAGAAAAAATGCGGAACGAAACATGTACCTTAAATGAAAAAAAAAAAAAGAAAGAACATTGAGAAAAATAAAGGATAACAAGAGGAAAAAGGATTATTTGAAGATATTAGCTGACTTTCGAAAATAAAAGAGATTGAAATAAAAAGTGCAATGAAAAATACAGAAGGGAAATAAAAAAAGAACGGAAAAAAGGGACAGCAACATTGTTAAGGAGAATTCACATATTTGGAAGGACAAACATTAACTGGACCTCAGAAAGTCAAAGAGAAAATTTTAAAGTGTGATATAGGAGAAAAAATTCCCATTGTGGGAAAGAAGGAAGCAGAGTTCTTCAAAACAGGCCCCACACCAAATCCGATACAGTTGGAAAAAGATAGAGCTTTATGACAGATAATTAGATGGACAAAACGAGTGGTTAGAATATTTTCCCTCCGAATAAAAAAGATACAGTTTAAAATGAAGAGAGTGATTCTAATGCAAAGGAAGAAAAACCATAAAGAAACCCCGTTTGACCCAGGGGGATCCAACAAAACTTCACTAAGGAATCAGTCTCCACCCCCTTCAGTAACAAGAGTTTTGGACACCTGCAAAGTTACGCATATGAAGGGAAAAAAGAGCAGAAGGGCAATAAGAAGATCGCAAGTTCGTTGACCGAGCGACGGACACTCACAGTGAGAGATTTTTCTATCCTTTTATTCCAAGACTGTATGAACTCAAGAAACCAGACTCTCCTCTCCATAGCCGACAGTGAAAGAAAACTCCTCCCCCCCTTCTTCAACGAGAGGTTGCCGCGGTTTTGCTGCCAAGGAGACAAAATTTCAAGGAGGATAAACACGTGGCCAATAAACAATTACGAGATGAAACGTAAGTGGAATCGACACAAGTCTGAAACCCAAAATAGTAGAATTACAGATGGGTGAGAGAATTTTTTTTAATTTCTTTTTAGAGAGACTTTTTGCAGAGACAAAATAAGGGGACTATAAACTATTATTTTGCGAAGTACTTTTTTTAAAAAAAATATTTTCCGTTAAGGATTAATGAACAGTTATTTTCGAATGGAACATTAGAATATTTTAAGGAATGAGTATTTAGTTAAAGAAATTTTGTTCGATTATCTTCGGAAAAAAAGAAACTAATGAGTGAATGTGAGTATTATTTTAAGGGGTATTTTATTAATTTAGTTTTGGACAAGGACAAATAATTTTAAACATATCAACAATGTTTTATTTTGATTTCATTACTTGAAACAGAAAATGATCTATTTTGAGTAAGAATATTAAATTAATAAATGTGCTAATTTTAAAGGAGCGTTTTATGGATTAAACGCTAAAATCTTCAGTGTGTCAACATTAAGAAGAATAATTGATATTTGAAGGTAATATGCTCGACGAATGTTTTATTTTGATTTTATTATTTGAAACAGGAAATGATTTTTTTTTTTTTTGTTAAGATTGATTTTTCTAAAAATTTTGTACTGTTTTATTTTAGTCTATAAGAGAGTTAAGCATATTCTATGAAAATGAGAATTAGTATTTTAAGTGTGTAAAAAAGAGAGGAAAGGAAAGAATTTAATACTTACAATTGTATGAATTAATGTTTATGAGGATACAGATGTTCGATGTTTTGAAGTATGAAATTAGTAACTTGTCAGATATGAGTACTTTTTAAATTTTTATGTGGCAAATGATGATGTGAAGTTTGAAATTAGATTTGATACCTTGAAATAGGATTTGATATAAAAAAATATGTGTATGAGTTCGATATTTTGAAATATGAATTTTTTGTTTGATGTTTGATATTTCTTTTATTTATATACGATAATTAATGATTAGTAGGAAGTAAATTAATCCTCTTTTGTGTGAATATTTTGTTAGGATAATTGATATCTTGATATGTGAATATATGAATGTGTTTATATAATTTTTTTAAAAAAAAAAAAAGATCGAGGTGATATGTAGCATTTTAAAAGTTATTGAGAAGTAATATTTTAAAGTGTTTTGGTAATTTTAGTGTTTTGATATGTAAGAGAAATAATATTTGAACTGTATGATAACCAAGATTTTTTTTGAAGTCTTAAATTAGAACTATTACTTAAGAGGAGAAAGATTTTCTTTATGTGTGCGAAGTGGAATTAAAGATAATTCGTAGTGAAATGTAGGTATAAGGTTGATGATTATGTAAAAGGTTTTGTACACATGATATTGATATTTGGTATTTTATATGTTTACGGTAATTGGTATTTGATATTTTAAGTATTTGAGGAATTTAACTATTGATGTTTAGGTATTATTATTGATGTTTTAAATATTTGAGGACTTTAACAATTGATGTTTGTGTATGATTATAGATATTTGATATTTTAAGTATTTGAGGGATTTAAGTATTGATGTTTGTGTAGGATTATTGATATTTGCTATTTTAAGTGTTTGAAGAATTTAAACATTGATATTTTTGTGTATGATAATTAATGGTTTTAAAGTGTATCATTTACTAATGATTTTAAAGTGTAAATATTTTTTTTTTATTTGAAGTGTTTTAAGTATAATTTTTTATGAGGAATTTAGTAATGTCATTCTATAATGATTTCGGTCAAGCTGATATTTGTTGTTTATGATATATGAAGTATTTTGTTGAGTGCAATGATTTTATGTAACTGTAAACTTGTATAATTTGGACAATTATATGTCAGAATTGGCAGAATGTTATCTCCTGCGCTTAAAACCTGCCTGTGGAGGGTGTATTTTGTAAAGGGGTGAATATGGGATGTCATACGATCCCCTCAGATCTGACCAAGTATCCGAGTGGAGCTGATGTAAGCGAGCGAGATGACACTCGCGAGTCAGGAGAGTAAATAAATTAAGTTGTTATTGTTATTAAAAAGTGTGTCTGATCTCATATGAATTTGAAGTGAAAATAATAAGCAAGTAAGCTACCGTAAAGAAAAAAAAGTAATATGTTTTATGAATTCTAAAGTAATAATAAAAAGTTATATTGAGTATAGTGAAATAAAAAGTAGTTAGTTTAGTTAGAGTGAGAGCGTGATGATATATGCGTGGAAAGAGAAGAAAAAGAAAAAAGTTTTTTCCTAACATTACTTAATTGAATATGCATCTTCTACACATGGGCTAGAATATTTCATTGCCGATAAAAGAATATTCATAATTTCCTCCGCTTACGTATTCATATTTCATTAAAAAAGAAAACACATGAAATAATTTTTATAGTGAAAACACTTGACTACTCTACCTTTCTTTAGTTTCTTCAAATATTTTCCCCCTTTTCATTATCATTGTTTTTGACATAAATTTTACAATGAACTGAAAACCTTTTCATTACGGAAGTTTAAAATTAATACACGATTTTTCATTGATAATTGTCTTACTATCAAGTTTTCGAAATCCACTCTTGTTTTGATTAATCTTTTTGGTATTTTTCACTGGTAACTGAAAAAAAATGTCAGAAATCTCGAGAATTCAAAGAATCAATGGATTTCCTTTCCCGAATGTCACTTTTTTTACCAAAGAACACATCGAAGAGACTCTAGACTATGCTATGCTTCACGTGACGGAGATATTATCATTTGTTCATATCCAAAGACAGGAACAACTTGGCTTTCTTATATAATTCTGCAAATAATCTCGAAAGGAAAAGATTTCCCAACTTTTAATGATGCACTTGTCAAAGTGATTCCATTCATGGAAATGACAGGGAAAGGTCCAATTGAAGAAATGAAAGGATTAAGAATATACAAACATCATTATCGATTCGACATGATTAAAAATAATGAAAAGGCCAAGTACTTGTACATTTATAGAAATCCCGAAGATACTCTTGTAAGTTTTTACCACTTCATGCAAAATATAAGGGAGGAAAAAATTGACTTTGATCAGTTCTTTGAAGAATTTCTCACGAATGATGTGGAGTACGGTCGTTATTTTGAACACGTCTTGTCCTATATAGCCCACAAAAATGGTGAAAACCTGTTACTTTTTCTTATGAAAAGCTGTATAGCAACAGAAAGGAAGGATACCTTAGGATAGCCAAATTTCTTGGTGAAGAATATTATCAAAGTCTTGTTAATGATGAGGAACTTTTGAAAAGAATTATCGAGAACACTAGCTTTGATTACATGAAAAAGAATCTCCCTTTAGTTCATCCTCATCCTAAACAGAGTTCTGAAGATTCCGTGAAAACAATCGATTTTTTTAGGAAAGGCATCGTTGGTGATGGAAAAAATAAAATGTCGCCAGATCAAGTGAAAAAACTTGGAGACCTTGCAAAAGAACTTATGAAAGGTACGGAAGAACTTAAAGAATGGTATGGGGAAGAATAATAAAGTATCTCTCTCTCTCTCTCACTATCAGTTTTTAAGATTGTAATTTTGAATAAAACATTCTTCTTTTTCAGCCGTATTTTTATGTTTGAATTTAATTTAATGAAACAAAAACTGAAAGAGTATTCGTATTTAATTTAACTATTAATATCATTAAGAAACCACTACGATTGCTTTATTAGAAATAAAATTATGTTTTATTTCAGAAACAAATGTTTGAAGAAATAAATTAGGAGATAATTGAATAGTGACTTCTTACTGAACCTTACGTGCGAGTACATAATGTAGTATATGAAACTATTTATGTTGATTTGTTTGGTTACAGGAAACCGTTGATTGAAGCAGCTCTCAGTGTCGTAAATTTTTAATTAGTATCCGGGGTGCAAAGTTTTAATTATTTCTAAAATAGTTAAGATAGAAACTAAATTTTTATTTATTACATTTTTTAAAAGTAAAAAAAAAAAAAAAAAAAAAGGAACGAGTCGATGCTCCATGCGAAAGCTTAAATTATTCTTTTCTGAAATGCTTACAACGTTCTTCCCAAATAGGAATCTCATCATATATGACTGAGTAATTTTCTGTTTGTTGTTATCAATCCTTTTTTTTTTTTTTTTTTGAAGCAATAACTTAGTCATGATCAATAAGACCTTGTCCTTGATGCGTCCTTGAAGCGATTAAATCTTTGGGGATCATTTGGAGAAACACGCACTGAAACAGAGTTTCTGAGGGTATGTTTCGAAATTCATTGGTAAAAATTTAAGGGTTCATAGAAAAAATCTAAACCATCAATTTTTATCGTACAATGCATAGACGGTGAAAAAGCTGTGAACCGCTAGACAGCTTTGTAATCGAAAGCATAAAGCGTGGTTTTCTTACACATCATCATTTCTTCCGTGGATTTCAGAAGGCATAGTCTTTTCTTGATTAATGTACATCAGCATGCCTCCTGAAATCCATGACAGAAATGATGATGTGTAAGAAAACTCGATCTTTCCATTACAGCGCCTTCTAGAGGCTCACAGCTCCTGAAAATTGCTTATTCAGACGTTTTCTATCAGCTTTAAATGTTCCAAAGAGTTTTGAAACACTCAGTATATGTCAGATATGAGATCTTTTTTTTTTTTTTTTTTTTTTTTTTTTTATCTTCGCATGATTCATAAATGTAACATGTTGGGTTATGAGTGTAGCCAAAATTGATGGTAATTGTTTCGATAAATATTCCACTACATTTTGAGTGTGTGACATAAATGAGTTTCCTCCCCTTAAAAATAATTTTTTTCAAAGGCGATTGACACAACTCAGTTTTGATTCTTTAAGAAAAGACAATAAGATTTAAGCTTTTTTATATGACTACAATTAGCAATCCACGAAAATCGTAAAATATAAACTTTCTTTTAAGTGATGTT
Organism: Nephila pilipes; assembly: GCA_019974015.1. Lineage (NCBI taxonomy): Eukaryota > Metazoa > Arthropoda > Arachnida > Araneae > Nephilidae > Nephila > Nephila pilipes. Next base: position 544,122 of record BMAW01100551.1, on the reverse strand, counting down.
GGATAGACATATAACTCTTCGGAAGACATCCCACACATTTAAGCAAAAAAATCTGAAATGCTTTCAGGGAAGGAAAACGAAAAGAAATTTAAAATATTTTCATTTTAAATTTCTGCATTTGAAAGTTGCATTTAAAATATTTTCGAAAATTTTATTAAAAATTATTTTCTAACAACAGGATACAAACTTTCTTTTATGTATGGTCAAATTCTATTAACATATTGCCAATATCTTTCTAATTTTTGATAAATGTGGTAATGTATCAAATATTAAATACAGGTAACATGTCACAAAATCTGGTTTTCCTTCTGTTATCACAGAAGTAGCAAAAGGGCTTTTACACTAATTTTCAAGCATTTAGAAATCACATGTATTACTTTGAATAGACTAAGGCAGTTGGAAAACAAATCAAATGTTTTTGTCTGTTACAGAAATAATTTTTATCAATCGATTTATAACTCAATATGTCGCATCAATGAAATGTTTTTCAATGTTTTTAAAGGCTCAGAATAAATAATATTCAAAAGATTGCAATGTTTGAAAACTATTGAACAGTAATATTTACGATTATTTATTATAATGATTCATTATGATGAATTATTAAAGAGGTATTATTTTTAATACCATTTATTTTATTCTCGAATATATGATGAAACGTCTTCAAGGATGCTCAAGCATTTCACGCGTGATTAAAATTATGAAGAATTTAAAACTTAGCATATATTGCAAAAGCCAGACCAATTCTCCTTCCGTGAATTATATTATCAAAACTACTGCATCTTTTCCCAATATTTAAGCTTTCAGAATTGATGATAAAAAACAAGAATTTTTCAATGACTGTGGTGTGTAGATTAAAGTTTTGAATATATATTGAATACATGCTTTTTCTATTCATCGTCAGAAATTATTTTTTAAGATTTACGACAACAAATAATGCGTAAACTTATATATAAGTAACTTGCAATATATAAAACATAGATGAAGGCTTTCATTTGTGTGTGTGTTATGTGTATTGCAAAGTTATAATTAAATATTTCGGAATTTAGATATAAAAATAATAAATGTGTTGCTCATATATGTATTTTATTTTCATTTTTTTTCGTTCAGACAACGTGCTAGAAATTTTTAATATATTTCGAATGTTTTTATTTAATTGTAGTTATTTGCTTGTTTCTAACTAAATAGCGTCCTCGTCACTTGACCGAGATCCAAAATGATGAGATCTGTCACCAATAGCCCTCGTATTGTTTCTAAGTGCCACGTTAATTTCCTGTCAATCAATCTCACTAAATAATTTATTTGAAAAAATATTACTCGAAATATATTATTCGTTTCAATTTAGAAAATAAATATCAATATTTTAAGGAATAATTTTTCTTTAAAATTAAAGTATATGTTTATCATACATATTTCGTTCAAGAAAACTTGGAATACGAACTTCATTTCTTCGATTTGTATTTTTGGAAAGAGGATAGAAACAATTTTAAGATTTTTTTTACAGTTTTATCATGACGGAAACACCACTGTCATAAGAAAAATATATATTATATTATTTTTTTGCTGGCTCATTCTTTTTAAAAAGCGTATAATTTTCTTAAGTATATATCAACTATTCTTTTTTCCACTCATCAATGGCGGTACAACAAATATTGTTAATTCTACCTTATTAATGTATGTAAATGAAATGTAAAGTATAGAAAAACTTAAAAAAAGAAAATAATTTATCTTGATTATTTAAATAGTTACAAATATTTTGAATATCAAATATTTTGAATGAGATTTGGTACAAGGATTTAATTTTTCTTGATTTTTATTTTATATTCAAATCATCTGTTATTAATATGCATAATTATCGATAATTGGAAAATACATTAATTTTTCAAGGATATATATATATATATATATATATATGGTGTGTGTAAAGATTCAGAATAATAACTACTTATTACACACACGCACAGTTTATTTGCTGACGAAGGACAGAACATAAAAACACAAAACAAATTCATTAAACTTGCGTCATCACAGCTTTAACGTCCAGCACAATCTAATCTCAAGCGCAATTTCCTGAACCGTCTTATTCAGCATCTGGCTCCTTCTTCATCTCCGTCACATCTCACTACGTCACATCTCTCTCGAAGTGCTAGGTGGCGCTCTGCAAGCATCATGGCTGCCTTCCGGGATTATAGATCAGCAGGTCTTAGATCCCACAGTCTCGGTCATTCTGACCTTCATTGCGCCCTCGCAATGCGCTTGATCGACATCAGAAACAGACACATGAGGATAACTGCAATTAAGAGGAAAAAAAAACGAGAGAAAAAAAAAACGAAACAAAGACACAAACACAAAAAAATGTCTTAGTTGGACCACGGTTTCATATGATCGGCTGCAGTTGCAGTCTTGAGCGGCCCTTCGTGAATGCCAACTCGTTTAACTTCATAGCGATTGTGCGGCTTGATGGATGTGACTTTATAGGGTCCAAGAAACTTAGGTTTCAGTTTCATTCCTGGAGTAAACTGAGTTCGTTGGATCGCGACGAGGTCATTGATGGCATAAGTACGCGCGGTCTTACGCTTTTGATTAAACTGCTTTTCATTTTCCTGTTGGATATTTAATATATTATTTTTCGCATCATCGCACATTTTTTGTTTATCTTCCATCATGAAGTTTAAGTGTTCTTCTTCCAACAGCTCTTGAATTTTAGAATCTTCTTTGTTCTGCATCTTAATGCCAACCATCAGTTCAAAAGGTGTATATTTTGTACTTCGGGAGGTAGTACTGTTGATGATACGTTGTACATCTGCTACGTATGTATACCACTTTTTCGGGTCGTCTAGTGACAGCTTAGCTAATACAGGGAGTAAAGTTCCATGAATCCGTTCGATCTGACCATTGCCACGAGGAATTCCAGTAGCGATAGTAAAATGATCTATACCTTCTGTTGCACAATAGTCAGAAAATTCTTTTGATGTGAATGCAGACCCACGATCAGTGATGATTCGGGAAGGATTACCAAAAACACTTTGTTTTAGCATCAATTTAGCTATAACATAGCATCTTTTGTTGATGTGGATTTCACTGGATAAAACCAAGCGAATTTAGTGAAATCATCTACAATCGTGAAAATATGGTTGTAAATTTTGTTGGTGGAAGGTAGGGGTCCAACAAAATCGATATGATAAGTATTGAGAGGCTTATTATCTTTCGAAATAGGGTGCAGAAGTCCCTCTTTTTTTCCACGTTTTTTGTTTATTAAAATACAATCGATGCAATTTGCAATAATACTATTAACTTTTCCTTTTAAGTGGGGAATATAAAAGTCGCGTTTCAGAATTTCCTCTGTTTATGCTGTAGCAAAATGCCCCGTTGGTGAACATTTCGAATAATATCTACTTCCATAAGTTGAGGTACGACAAGCAATTCTCGTCCTTGTTCATACTTATATAAAATATCTTCCTTCAGTAAAAAATCGGAGTTTTAACCATTTCGTACCATGGACTTAATGGATTTTATGTGGTCGTCATTATCCTGCGCCGTAGCTATTCGGTTTGTGAGAGTATTTTGGGCCCTAGTTGTAAAGAGGATTGAATATCGGCTCAATGCGTCAACATGTTGCATCTGGTTACCGGATCTATGTACAACTTCGTAATCGTAATCCTGAAGTTGTAGTGCCCATCTAGCTATCTTAGCTGAAATGTCTTTTTTCGTCATTGTCATTTTAAAGGCATTGCAATCTGTAACAATTTTAAAATGTTTCCCTAAAATGTAGACGCGGAATTTTTTTACCGCTTCTATCACTGCCATAACTTCCAACTCGTAATTGGAGTAACGTCTTTCGGTGTCGTTAGTTTTACGGCTCATGTAGCAAACAGGATGTAATTTAGAGTCTATGGCAGACTTTTGTAATAAAACAGCGGCTAGCAAGTCTGCACTAGCGTCGGTATGTATTTCGGTTTCACTGTTTGGATTATAAATTGTTAATACTGGTTCGCGGCATAAAAGTGCTTTTAAGTGATTGAAACAATTGCGCTCTCGTTTTTCAAATTTGAAAGACTGATTGTTTTTTAGGAGATCACTAAGAGGTCTTGCTATTGATGAAAAGTGTGGTATGAATTTCCGAAAATAGCCACAAAGACCCAAGAAACTCTGAACATTTTTGGTGCATTGAGGTTCTGGAAAGTTGACAACTGCTTTGGTTTTGATAGGGGAAGGGTATGATTTACCATTTTTAATATGATGCCCTAGGAAATCAATTTCACGTTTGAGGAATTGACATTTCTTAAAGTTAAATTTAAGGCCGTATTCTGATGCCACTTTAAGCACACGTTTTAATTTATGTAAAACTTCCTCTTCGTCTTTTCCCGAAATGAGCAGGTCGTACATATACATGATTAAGGTATTATCCTTTATTAAATTTTTAAAAACTGCATAAATATATCGTTGAAATACACTAGGACTCGTGGAAAGACCGAAAGGTACTTTTAAGAATTCGTAAACAGAATTATGTGTCACAAATGCAGTGTATTTAGTACTATCGGGATGTACATCACAATGAAAAAAAGCATTTTCGAGATCAAGAGTAATAAATACGTTTGAATCTGTCAATTTATCAAGAATATCATCGATCAAAGCTATAGGAAAAGAGTCTTTAATGATTTTTCTATTTAAACGTCTTTAATCGATACATAGTCTGTAATCGCCATTCTTTTTTTTCACTATAACTATGGGAGAAGAAAACGGACTATTTACACTTTCTTTAATGATTCCTGCATCTAACCAATTCTGTATTTGCGAATCTACAAATGTTTTCTCGTTTGCCGCTAATCGTCTAGGTTTTGAGTGAATAGGTGATTCATCTGTGAGAACTATTTTCATCATAACGTCAGTGGTTTTTCTTTTCTGCGGTGTATAAGTATCTAACACTTGTTTGAGATTGTGTTTTATATCCTGATCGCTGATGTGGCTCAAATCCACTTCATCCAAATTTATTGCATTCGCTAGATTAAAATAATATTCGATTTCTTCAACATCTGCTGTTTTACCGCTCGTATGGACTGCGTTTGGGTTTATAATTACAACAGGCTGTACGTTGACCTCATTATTTATGTTCGCCTCGGAACTAACACAAGGCGCCAGTCGGAATACCGACGTAATGTGTTTTATATTATTAGGAGAGGTTTTGTGGGTAGGAATACGATTGGAATTAATTGTTGCATAACTGGCATGAAAAGTATTTCTTTTCCCCGCAATTTCGATTCCATTTTCATTTATAGTAATATTTAATTTGTTAATTACATCAAGGCCAATAATAATGTCACAACATAATTTTTGAATCACATAAATTTCTGTTGCTATACAGCATTTGTCAAATTTAATGTCAGAATAAAAGAATCCCAACGGAGAAAGACATTCCTGATTGATTTCAGCGAAAGATACATTGTTAAATGGTAGTTTTGGGGATCCGATCTTTATATAACTTTCATAACTTATTAGTGATAATTCGGAGCCAGTATCGAGTAAAGCATTGATTTAAACACCTTGGATTTCAACAATTTTTTCTAATTTTTTAGTAAAGGTATTACTTATAGTGACTAAAGTTTGATTTACATCTGTTTGATCACAAAATTTAGCTATATGCCCAAATTTAGAACATTTCAAACATTTCAACCCGTCTTTCTTATTTTTACACTCAGCAGATTTATGACCCCATAAGTTACAATTGAAACACTTTATATTTGAATTATTTTCATGCTTATAACCATAATACTTATTTTTTGGCTTAAAATCATCATTCGGAGCACGAACAGTCGAAGGCATTTTTCTGTATTCTTTAACAAATGGTTTTTTGTATTGTACATTATCGTGAACGTTTCTGTTTGCTTCCCTTCTGAAATTACGTCGCACAATTTCATAATCGTCTAATCTTTGTACTAAGACATCGATACTTGTTATTTTAGGCAATTCATCTATAAGATGATCGCGTACTGCTGGAGGTATTTTTTGCTTTAACTGGTCTGAAATCAAAAGTTGTTTTAATTATTCGAAAGTTTTAATATTTAGGCCGGTTATCCATTCATCAAAGTAATTTTGGAGTTCAAATGCAAAATCACGCCAAGAGGCAAATGATTCTTTTTTGTGAATAAAAAATTTTAATCTGAATTGTGTTCAGGACTCAATTTAAATCGTTGCAATAACAATTTCTTAACATGAATGTAGTCGTTGGCTTCCGGATCAGGTTCGCGTGCTACAATATTTACTATGTCCAAAGGAAGCAAAGGCAATAAATGTGTTACCCAATCGTTTTGAGGAATAGCAATTCGGATTATCTGTCTCTCAAATAATGAAAGGTAAACACTTATATCGTTTTCAACATCATAACGCGGCATTAACTTCATTAGATTTAGCTTAGGTACAGTTAAAGGTACATTTCCGTCTGAAAGTGTAGCTTTTGATTCTAATTCTAATTTTTTAAGTTCATATTCCCATTCCCTTTTTTCATGTTCGTCCCTCCTTTGTTCCTCCTCCTTCCGTTCATTAGTAATAACTTCTAAACAGTCTTTTGTAAAATCGTCGTCATAATTCTTATCGTTAGTAATTAACCTAAGTAAGTCGGAAATTTTAGCATTAGGCTCTACAGTTAGTCCTAATTCTTCTGCTAAAGTTATTAAGTCGACCTTTCGTGCTCTCGAAAGAAATGACATTTTGCAACAAAGGAAAATAAAATAGAATATTTGTACTCAAAGAAATTCTTCGTCCATAAAAGAAAGTTCCGCTAAGGGTATCCACAGTATTTCAAAGTAGCAATCACACACAAATGCAATTCTTGTAAATAGTTAGTTCGTCACGAAAATAAACACTGAAGTTTGATTCGCTTAAGTTGGGCCGAGCCCCTACCTGTGGTGTGTGTAAAGATTCAGAATAATATCTACTTATTACACGCACACACAGTTTATTTGCTGACGAAGGACAGAACATAAAAACACAAAACAAGTTCATTAAACTCGCGTCATCACAGCTTTAACGTCCAGCACAATCTAACCTAAAGCGCAATTTCCTGAACCGTCTTATTCAGCATCTGGCTCCTTCTTCATCTCCGTCACATCTCACTACGTCACATCTCTCTCGAAGTGCTAGGTGGCGCTCTGCAAGCATCATGGCTGCCTTCCGGGATTATAGATCAGCAGGTCTTAGATCCCACATATATATATATATATATATATAATGATCAAATAATTACATTAATTAATCACTGGATTTTTAATCTTGAAAGTCATCTATATGAATTTTCTGTATCTTCTGTACACTTACTGAATTTAAAAATGCGATCGACTTTAAAATAATTACAAACGTTTTATCATACTTTATTACTTATATTCCAAATAATTTTTTAAAAAAGTAAATGTTCAATTAATAATATCCCCCCCCCTTTATTTCAAAATTCTAAATTTCTTGCTCATACTATTATTTGGAAACGACTCCTTCCATTGAGTGCCATTTAAAGTAATTCTGAAACGATATTGTACAGCACGAAAAGCCTCTTTCAACTCAGCGTGACATCGACAAGTAATTTGCCTTCTAAAACAGAGGTCGGCAAACTTTTGGGGGAAAGAGTTAGAACGTAAAATTTATAGGCTTGGTTGCCGCACTCAATATTGAATCATACAACAAAAGAAAACTACCCAGGCTTAATTTTTTTAAAAAAAAAATCAGGAAGTGAAAAAATCGTACATAATATTTACTTTCACATCAATGACATTTACACAAATAAAATATTTCCATTTATTAATAAACGTATAATAGAAATGGTTAAATTTTGCATTAGTGCGATGAATGAAATCGTTTCTCTGAGATAGTATGTTCTCATATTTGACAATTATTTGGATTGTTAGTAATAGCTTGCATTGATATTTTACATATTTCGTTTTCGAAAAGGTACTTTCGCAATGGTAAGTACTCTCGAATACAAATAAAAACCCTAAGCATATTATTTAACTAACCTTATCTATATTTCGAGAGACATTTAAAGAACTGGATTACACCCACTTTCTTAAACGTCATTTGTAGCATGTCATCATTTCGAAGAGCATTCACTTCCCATAGAAGATATGATAGAAACTCCTCAATTGTACAGTCAAATGAATTTTGAAGCATGGAAATGACTTTAGTGCTTGCATCAAATTCCAAAAAAACGCTGTTGTAATTTAATGTATCACAGAAATTAAAGCATGTAATTCTTAACTTTGTTCATGAAAAAAATATTATTAACTGACAAACTAGTTTAAAAACAAACTGTGCACCGTAACTCATCGGCCCCTGGTTTAAAATAGTGTTTAGTAAGAAATGAAAAATTAAACTTGGTAACTAAACGATAGGATTAGATTTGTTCTTTTGATAACATAAAATAGAAAATTATTATTTTGATTCATTTGTATTGGAGTGTTGTCTTAAACAATATTGGAATGCAGTCTAAACAGTTTACTTTGTAGCTGGCGGCTTACAAATCACGATTCACATCTTTCCTCCGGTAATTAGAAATCGAATGCATAGCAGAAAAAAGCGAGCTTAAGCAAGCGCCTCAAATATAAACCGCTACACAGCGAGGAATACACACACACCACGAAGGATGTTCTTATCTTTCTTCCTCCATTCTGTCTCGGTAGACAATCTGTATCTATCCCTGATGTGTTCCTATGTCATCAAGTGAAATACTGTAATTAATCTGGGAGATAATAGAACGTGAGATAACGTCTTTAATATGTAAGCATTAATAAACATTTACAATTATGAGTTTTTATGGTGTTTTGTAATTGGCTTTTTGGTTAAAATGATTTCAGTCTCAATGATCTGTTTAAAATGATAACAGTATTAAATTCAAGTAATAATTTCAAGACTCTGATTGGAAAATTTACCGTTGGCTTAGACCGACCTCTGCTTTAAAGAATGAAACGGTAAATGATACTTACCGAAAGCGGGTCTCCTGCATTAAAACGAGTGAATTTGTAACTAGCCATTAGTAAGAGTACTAAAACCAGTCCTTGTTTTCGTGCAATAGTTAGTTACATCATTCAAATAAATCCAAGTTTAGAATTAACCTTCCCATCCTGAATGAGTCTCAGCAACCGATTTCTGTAACTTATTTCATGATGAATTGTGTTAATTTTAATTGCAAAATTTGTAACTTAACGTATGTCTGGCTCTTGTGCCATAATTCAATTTAATATAATAAACTTTAAACGAAAAGAAACACTGTAAGGAAACTCAAGACTAATCCAGCTTAATTATATATTTATCAATTTCTATAATAGTGTGGCTCTCTTCCGATATAAAATCTTAGTTAATCGCTTGATTATCGTTGAGAATAAATTATCTTACCGAGGCCTCTCTGTTGAAATCGTCTGATAGTCTTTCAGTGTCTCCAGTAGTCGATAGCTGTCACTCCTGATAGTAACATTCGTTACTTTTCCTATCTATAGCCGGTTCACCCTCTATTTTGTTTCTAAATTTCCCTTTATTTATGTATCCTTATAACTGAATCACTTCACTTTATTTCGATCTGCATCTAATTAACATAATCACGATTCATTTGGGTCGAGAAGAAATTGTTATAAAATAACAATTTCTTAATATATTGCATAAAATGCAATCAATCTGAATGAAAGTCCCCAAGGTTAGTGAAGAGAAAATCGTGAATAGCCCAATATCACACATCTTTCTTAAGTATTTCTCAAACAAGTAAATTTCATTAGCTTATAAATGTTTCAAACTGAAGAATCGTCTGAACAAATAAGAAAACAGAAATTTTCCAAACGAAGTCAGAAATTGACATTGAATTTGACTGGGTCTAATCGACCTGTATCACTAATATGCATAGAAATTCATATAAAACAAATTTATTATATTTTTGAATTATCTGCATTTCAAATAAAAGCTCGATAGATGTCACGTAAAACAATTTATTTCATTTTTTGGTATTCACCCCGATTCATGCTCTTCATGAACCGATGAAGAATAAATTCCCTTTTAATCTATACACTCTGAGGTCATTATTTCAGATGAGAAAGAACAGAAAACAGACATTATAATGAAATTAAAGGTGAGATGATCTATGCATTTATTCTACAATATAATAATTGACCTTGATCCATTTTTTCTGCTTTTAAGCTTGTGAATCCTTTTCACCAAAGACTCCTTTTTCGAAAAGCAACTTGGAAAAAAGCTGATTTAATCTCAAAAAAATATTAGGATGAAAAAATGTTTTAGATCAACTAAAGATGAAATTTGTATTTGCAAGAGGCGAAAAAAGAGAACATATCGAAATACCTAAAAGAGGAAGATGCAAAGAGTGTAATCCAAAGAGAAATCACAAAACGTAAGCGAGATGTGTCCTTTATGAAAAATTGTTTTTTATATGTGTAGTTTTATATGTCCTGTTTGTCATAAAACAAGTATAACAAGAATAATGTTTGTAAAGCATAATAATTTCTAATTCAATTCACGATTTTTATTACTTCATCCCAAGCTTTTACATACTTAACACTATTTATACAAGCAAGAGATGATACGGATGGAGAAGGAAGGGAGCAAGATAAAGTTAAGGGAGTGTTGTAAAAGATATAAAACGTGCTGAATATTTTAATAAACGCAAATACTTACATAAATAGAATCGTATATAAAACATTTCTTAAGATATGGAATAAATCTAAGTTGAACAAGATGTAATAGATCCATACGGACGAAACGAAACGATTTTTTTGTTTGTCATAAAAATACTCATTTATCGTACAAATTAAGTTTGATTAATATGTACATTAATAAAATGTAAGTGAAACACGAAAGAAAAAGCTCTTAATATATGTAAAAGTTACTCTTTTAGAAACTATATTACTTATAAAACTGTCAAAAGTATCACATGTTTTATTAAAACAAATATTATTTTATTTTTAGTTGTAGAGAGCCTATCATCAACATGTTTCACGTAAGTCTAAGCACATTTTAATTTGTCATTGCATTTATATGCTACTGTATTGGAAGGTATTCACGCATGGCAGCACATTTTTTCAAATTATTCTATCCGCTTGTCAGGCACCATACCATAAGCTTCAAACTTATGATTAAAAGCAATTAGTTTCGTGTGTTTGGTAATTTATTTACAACGCACTTAACAAGCGAATGAGCAAACAATATACTCGTTCGAAACATTTGTTTGTATCAATAATCATTAATTTTCAAAAATATAATTGCATTTCGAAATGACATTGCAGTGCTCCAACAACTTCGTTGTCTCACTCTGTCCTACAAAATGCAAAACCTTCCATTTATTCAGTATTGTAACATTGTGCGTTAAACATAGAATTAAGTATTTATAGAACTGTAACTGAAGATTTAAAGTGTATTTATTTTCCAATTCAAATACAGTTAGTCTCATAATAGGTATCATACACCCTCAAAAATGGTATTTTTATGTAATTATAAAATATACGTAAAACATTTTTAAAATCAAAATTTTATTTAAAGATGGACAAAAAAATATTTGAAATGTAAATTAATTTATAATTTATAAATGCTTGAGGCATTCAACTAAGATTTAGTAATTAACGATAAATTAAGTGCCACAGCTACTTATATATGAGATCAAAAAAAGTAGCGTCGCTTCAAGTTTTCATAAATTATACATTATTTTACATTAATTTTTTTTTTATTTTTATGCCTTATAGTTAATCTTTAAATAAAATCTTGATTGAAAAATGTTCTTTACTTATATTTATTTAATTAATTTTAGTCTAGAAATTTAAAGCTGAAAAGCTCTTACATGGGCTATATATTACGTGTGTGCAAAATTTCATCTCAACTGCATGTTGTCAAGTGCAAGGTCTCCAGCCCCTATTTCAGTCCGTCAATAATTGAACGTCACATTACAAGTTAAATAAAGGCTTGCAAAAACTGAAAAATGGCAACACTATATATACTGGAATACAAATTGCGTTCATATATATTTATGTAAAAACATAAATCCTTCCAGGTGGTAAACGAAAAATAATTCATAAAACGTAATCACATAACACTGAAGAGTACATACACACCAAAGAAATTAAACAAAAATTCTGTAACTCGTGAAATTGGAAATAATTGTAACTTAGCCATGTGAATCAGATGGCTTGCAACCTCTTTGGCATTGAGTTAATAAGATTTTATGTGGTATAATTTGAGATCTCGCTTGCAACAATGTATTTTTAAGGAATCTTTATCTTATGCATCACATTTTCTAACTCTTCTATCAAGGTATTCAGCAATCAATAGCCTTTATTACTCTACATGTATATCCCATAAAATTAATCAAACAGTCATGTCACTCCATTCGTGTTCAAAGAGATTCAAGTCTGACTACTGTGGAGGGGTATGGATTTGAGCATGTACTTTGCAAAGGAGCCATTCTTTTCCAATCTTTTCTGTGTGTTTTGGATCGTTATCATAGTAAAAGATTCACTAGCTTCTAAGCTGTAAATAGTCAAAAAAGGCCTGTTCATTATTATCTTCAAGTATTTGAAATTATCCATCCTACCTTCAAAGAAGATTGATTGCCAGCAATTCATTGACTTCCAAACTATGACTACTCGTTCACCGTATTTCACTGTAGCAACGATACATGCGACTTTCAGTTTTTTGTTTCTGCGGCACCAGATTTTATGTTCATCACTTCCGTAAGCAATATATTTACTCTCATTATTAAAAAGGTCAATTTTTCTCAAATCATGATCGCTATGGATGTATTCATTAGCAACATAATTCGCTCTGAACATGAGTATTTTCTTCATGGTGCTCAGCCATGAAATCCATTAGGTTGGAGGACTCTGAATTGTTTCCGCCATAACACTTTTACTGGTTGGCCTCAGAAACATACTTTGTTAGTTGAAGAATTGATAATTTCGATCTAACGTCATTTCTCCTCTTCATTTGTCGTGTATCTCGATCATTCAAAGTCCTTGGATGTCGAACTTGAATCGATGAAAGAAATTACTGATAATTATTAATAAAACTTGTCTTAGTAAACAGTTATAAAAATATATATTGAAAAATCACTTTATTAATTCATATGTATTTCTCCAGTAAGATACTAATAGTATACATCAGTACAGAAATGAATAGTTCTTACAGGTCGTAAAAAAAAACTCTGCAAGCCACTGAAATACGTAACGAATGTTAAATTAGAGGTAGAAATATGTATTTCTCAATCATTTAACGAATCATTAAAGGTAGGAGGGAAAATATCGCTCTTTGATCGAAGAGATTCTCTTTCGGCTCAATAAGAGAAAAGAAAATATACTCGTAACTAAGTAATTTGAAATAAGGGAATTTATTTTTATGCCGAAGTATTTATGAAAAAATAATGAAGTAATAAATCGGATTGCAAGAAGGTCATATCTTACAGTTTTTTCATCAATAATCATTTTAACATTGAAACTGAAAAATAATATAAATAATAATAATAAAATAAAATAAAAAATAATATAAATAATAATAATAAAATAAAATAAAAAATAATATAAATAATAATAATAA
>BMAW01100551.1:429036-530315 GCA_019974015.1 Nephila pilipes | reverse complement strand
TTTTTTTTTCCTGAATTTTTTCTCGTGCCTCCTTTTATCCATTTAAGTCTCAAGTGGAGCCTCAAATTGTTTCGGTACGCTATAACAGCTCACAACACCAGTCTTGAAAAATTGAAATCATTGATTTTGTGAAAGAAGTGAATGAAGCATTTGTTCGTTATTGTAATGTACTTCCAAATGAGGTAAGTAAAATTTCTTCTCTGTTATAAGACATACATGTGCCATATAATCCCATTAAAATGGATTACAAATCATAGTGCCTTATATGAGGAAACCATAGTGTTTCATATGAGGCACGCAGTTGTAAAAGACAACTTCATTAATAAATAAAACTAAACGAGTTTCAATAAAATTCTTCAAAAATAGTTTTGTATTATCATTTTTAATACAAAGCGAATAAATAGAAAGCTAACTTTGTTAAAAATTTAATTAAAAATTATTTTTGTTCCAAGTAATGTATCTCACGACAGTAGAGATAAGTTGCGTAAAATCAGACCAGTATTAGACCTCTTTTACAGAGTGTTTGCTAACAGCTGCGACCTAGAAGAGTATTTTTCAGTGGATTAAATAATGGTTCTGTTCAAAGTAAGCTCAAACATCAAATAATACATAAGAAGTAAACCCCATTCATGGGGAATAAGATCCTGTGTGTTCGCTGGAATTTCTTGCTATGTTTATGCCTTTGAAATTTACCAAGGTGCAAATGCTGAATCACTTGATTTTTGCAAAGAATTTTGAGTAGTTGGATGTGCTGTATTGAGGCTTTGTAAGCTTATAATGCATAAAAATACAAAGTATTTTTCTTCAATTTATTCACAACCATCCCTGTATTGATGAAACTTGTTGAATGGAAAATGTTTTCAATGGGAACAATACGTACAAATAGGTTACAAGGAGCTACAAATAAATTGAAGTCTATCAATGAAATGAAATGTGATCCAAGAGGCACATTACCCATTACCACAAGCAAGGAAAACATAATACTAACAAGATGGTTCGACAACTCAGCTGCTCGTGCAGTCTCAATATTTCTTGGAGCAGGTCCTGTAGGATCGGTGAAACGTTGGAGTAGGCAAGAAAAATTTCTTATGGAAATTCCAAGACCTGCTTCCATTGAAATGTGTAGTAAAATTTTGGTAGAGTAGATCTTATGAATTAATTATTAGGTCTGCATAGACATATGCTTTGACATAAACGGTGGTACTTCTGAATTTTTCACCAAATGCTAAATATTCGCTTAGTAAATTGGTGAATCTTATGGAAAGTGCATAAATGGAAATTAGATCAAAAATAAAGGCAGACCAAGTAACAGTAACATTGCGGGTCCAACAGAAAAGAAACGCTTAAAAGTACAAGATGCTTCTGAATTGAGAAAAGATGATGGTGAGCATTATCCGGCTAAAACTGAGGAGGGAAATGCTGCCAAGTGCCACTTATCCAGCTGTCCTAGGAAAACTGGATACATATGTGCCCCATTCAAGGAAACACTATGTCCTGAGAGCTTCTAGGCTTTCCACTCAAGATAATTTTTCTAATATATCTGTAATTTCATTGTATTAAGTAATAATTGCTAAAATATCCTTTAAAACATTAACGTAAATATGAAAATTAGCTTAAATCTGTCACCTATTGGTTTCCTTTCATTTTTCTGTATAGGCATATTTGCAACCTTTTAAAATTACAAGCCTCATACGAGGCTCCTTAAATTTCCCATTATAGGATCAAGATGAAAAGGTAATTTTTCCTACACAATTTAAAATACGAATTTAAGTACATTAATTTATAGAAGGATTTTTTCTTTGCTTTTTTCATAATTCTTGAGCGAGATAGTTAAATTACAGGTCATTAAAATTGCAACACCAAGAAGGAATGATTCGACGAACATCAAAATCCCATGAACGGAAGACGAGGTTTGGATAAGCAAATGATTAGTATCTCAGCGCATTTAAACGCAGGAGGGAGGAACGACATTTGAAGCCCCGCATAAAAAAATTGTGTAATGGATTTCTCTTTCTGAAAGTGTTTAGTAAAGTTGGAGTTTGCTCAAAATAACGTGTTATGTCTCGAATAATAAGAAGAAATGCTTACCAGGATGTGTCGGAATCCGATGGAATCCGTTGCCTATCGAGAGTGTGGATTATCATTCCCTGATATCGCCCGTAACAGTGGTTATTAGAAATCCAACCACTCTTATGCGAAAATGGAATCAATGGGTTGCTGAGGGTCATAGTTAACGGCATGCAGGATCTCCACGCTCTCCTATGACTAAAGCCCGAGAGGGCAGACATATTGTGAGATCGGCCCTGCAAAACCGTACAACCATATCACGGACGATTAATCAGGAAATGGGCACGCTTGCAGCACGCCTAGTATCCGCTATTACAGTGCGACGACGTATATAGCAGCTTGAACTGTCAGCACGGCAACCATTACTTCAACTTCCCTTAACAATGCAGCATAGAGAGAGACGGCGACTCTGGTGCGCTGAACAACATAGCTGGATACACGAGTGATACAATGTCGTCTTTTCGGACGAGTCCCAGTTCTGCTTGAAGTATTCTGATGGCCGTATACGAAAGCTGAATGGCCGTGTCTGAAAGTTCCGAGGAAACCGCTCGTCTCCTGCTTGCATTCGATATCGGCGCAACGTTTATTAAAAACAGAACTTTATTTGATGTTGCTAATTAGCATAAATTTTTATTTTTTTTCATTCAACTTTAGTTATAAAAATAATATAGCTTATGAAAAAATGTATCTAAAATATTTTCAATCATTTTAAGTTCTTTTAAATATTGAGTATATCACAACCTCTTCCACCACCGGAAAAAATGTAATAAAATTTTAAAAATAAAGTTCCTTAAAATTTATATGGTTGTGTCTTCCCGTTTCAGTAGTTAATTTCGTTTAGCACCTTATTTTGTTATAATGTAGTTGTCTTTTAAAGCAACATCATTTCATACTCTAAGCTTAAATTTTTCAGATAGAAATAAGAAAACATACAAACAGAACGAGATGAATGTCTCTTACATATATAGATACAGGTATACAACTTTCTTCTGAGACATGTATTTTTATGTTGCAAGATTTCAAAAGCATATTTTAAATTCTATGGATAACATAATACACAGAATATATGAACTAAAAGATAAAAAAGTAAAAAAATGTTTTTTTTATATAAAATGTCTCTAATCTGGCCATGGGGTATGACATAAAGCATCTACATTTTTATGACTTTTGCCACATCGATGAACTACTGTATAATATTAAGACTGTATAGCTAGTGCCTAAATCATAAATCGCAGATTCAGACTCAAGTTATTTTTGATTCAAACTAAAGGATTATGACCCGTCTTGATGAGGAATTTAGTGTGTCCATCCAAATAACATTGTACTTTCTTCCCAGCAAATATTATGGCAGTGCAAACTTTCTTTGTAGTAGAATACCTCTTCTAAATTTCTAAAAACTTTTTACTGAGATACAATACAGGATGCTCTATGCCTTCCTCATCATTTTGAGCTAGAATTATACCCCTTCCAGAATTTGAAGCATCCTCCTGTAAAATAAACCCCTCGGTGAAATCCGGTGCATACAATATTGTTGACACAATTTTTCTTTTTTCTCTACAAATGCTTTGTTACACTTCTCTGTCCAAGTTATTTTTCCTCTTCATAATTTCCCTTTCAGGGATTCTGTTAAAGATACAATTATTGATGAAAACACTGGGATATAATGGTTATAATATCCAGTTAAGCCCAAGAATGCTCTCACTAGACTTTTTGTAGTCGGAACTGGAAAATTTACGACAGCTTTTACTTTTACTTCATTAGGTGTTCTAACACCATGACCAACAATGTGACCTAAATATTTAACCTTATCTTGAGCAAATTTACATTTAAGATGATTAATAGTTAAGCCAGCCTCCTTTATTTTTTCTAAAACAGTATTCAGATGACTAAAATGTTCTTCCCATGTATTTGAATAAATTGCTTCATCATCTAAATATAAGACCGAAGTGTTCACATCTGTGAAGAAGTTCAGACATCATTTTACTAAATGTAAATGGAGCATTTTTAAGTCCAAAAGGCATGCGTAAAGATCTGAAAGTTCCAAAACTTGTAACAAGCGTCGCTAATCTTTGGGCATTAGGTGATAATGGAATTTGCTAGTATCCTTTAGTTAAATCTAAAACTGTTATATATTTTGCACCTGCTACAGTCTCTACTCTTTGTTCAATATTTGGTAATGGAAAAATTGTGTTTTTGTCCTATTATTCAATTCAATCAATGCAAGATCTAGGATATTTTCCAGCAACCAAAATCATAGAAGAGGTGTAATCTGAATATCCTATTTCAATTATTTTAAATTTAAGCATTTTATCGATTTCTGTCTTCAGTATTTCAGTTTGTCTTGATGAAATTCTATAGGGTTTGCATTGGACAGGAGTATTTTCTGTCAGTTGAATATCATGCGTTGTTAAATGTGTTTTACCAGGTTTATTTTAAAATATATTTGAAAAATTTATTAGCATGCCATGTAATTGTTGAACTTGTTGTTTGTTCAGCCTATCGCTTAATGTACTGCTTTCTCTAATTTCCTCAAAATCAAACAGAGTTGGTTCAGAGTCTATTAATGAAATATTTTGATCCAGGTCTTCAATTTCTGGAGTATCTTCTGCAATCCTAAGGTTAACCAATTCAGCCCGCTTATGATAGGGTTTTATCATGTTTATGTGGTAAACTTGATGATTGTGTTTTTTTCCTTCTAAACTCACAATGTAATTTGTTTCAGATAATTTCTTCTCAATCTTCCCAGGACCTTTCCATTCTACTGCTGATCTGTTTGGTTTAGTGGTTAATATTACTAATACCAAATCTCCCTCAAAAAATTCTCTTTTAATAGCTTTATAATCATGCCACACTTTTCTTTTTGTTTGCATTTCCAGCATTTTGTCTGAGGCCAGGTCTTTACATCTTTTTAACCGATTGATTAATATGAAAACATATTCAACTATATTACTTCCTGCATCTTCAGGGTCTATCCATTTCTCGTATTATAACGTTACAGGTGTTCTTAGATTTCGACCAAACACTAATTCTGATGGAGTAAAACCAGTGCTTTTATGTGTAATAGTTCTTAAGGCAAACAGTGCTGCAGGTACTTGCTTCTCCCAGTCAGGTGCTGCTTCTATACATAGCACTTTTAAAATTCGTTTTATGGTTCTGTGAAATCTTTCAACTGGATTGGTTTGCGGATGGTATATTGAGCTTCTAACTACCATGATCCCAAATTTTTCCAAAACTTTCACGGTTAGATTGCTCATAAACGAAGTATCTTGATCAGTTTGGATTTCTTTTGGGAAACCTATTCTGCTAAATATTTGTAACATAGCTTCAATTATTGATGTTGATCCAATATCAGGCACAGGTACAGCAACTGGATACTTTGAAGCTAAGCAAATGGCTGTAATTAAATATCTATTTCCATAGGGAGTTGTTTGTAGAGGACCCCATGCATCAAATTTTATTTTTGAGAATGCTTCCGAAATTATGGAGCTTTTGACTTATCATTAGATTTCCCCACTCGAATCACTTGTTTTAACATACTGTTTGGCCAATAAAAAACACCTTGACAACCTATCTTTAGTTTTAACAATACCTAAATGTCCTGAAATGCTATCGTGACATATTGACTTTATTGGTTCTCTATATTTTTCTGGAACAACAATCAATTCCCTTTCATTTCCAATTTTATCAAATTTCCTTTTCACCAACAATCCATTATATTTTTTTAAGAAAATAATTTGATTTATTTGAATTTTCATTCTTTAATTCACTAAGCAATGGAGCTAGCTCTCTTATTTGTTGTTGAGCTTCAATAAATTCCTTAGAATTAACTTTGATCAATTTCTTGATTGATAAATCTTCCTTAGCTAGTGGTAAAATAACTTCAGCAATTTCGGAATCTGGAATTTCTTCTGGCTGCTCTACTTCCCCTTTTGTGCTTTGATCGTCTTTTCTAACTCTTTTTGTTTGTAATCGAGTGAAAACTGCATTTACCTTTTCTAAATTAAAAAAATGGTTTGTGCTTAAATAACTGAGCTATTTGTAACCACACATGCTGAGAAATTTGTAACCACACATGCTTTAGTTTTTATATGACCAAGTTCACAATGAATTCAACTTCTTCCAAATGTAGGCACACTAAATGGTCATTCAAACGTATTGTACCCAGACATGTTCCCTAGTCATTTCCCCCCAGTCTACAAAATTTTGTGAAATAACATCTACTGGAGCTCCTGTATCTGTATAGGCATTTCAAACCCATTAATTAAACATTTAATAGTATAGAACTCTAAAAAATCATCTTTCGAAGATACACAATTTATTTATTTTTCATTTGTTTTTATTCGGGGACATTGGTGTTTTAGATGTTCAAAGGATCCACATTCATAACAACGTGGCCTATATCTTTTATCATAATGATAATTTTTGTTCTTATTTTGGAATCCATCTTGTTGATGATCTTTTTGTTGGCAATAGTAATCCCATTTAGAATGATGTTTAAAATTAGAAAGATGCTCTCTACCTTTTTAACCAAATTATCATAACGTGGTTTGAATGGCTCTTTATTTCTGTCTACTTGGGCGGCAGAAAATTTTGGTTTCATTGTCTTCCTCACATCTTAAAAATCTTCAATTATTTTAACCATCTCAGTAAATGAAATGATGGTGGTCCATTCTTCCATAAAATACTCTTTAAAATCTATAGAAGTCCGCTTCTTAATTTGATCAACAAACATAAGATCTTTTAACAGTTCAAAAGTTTCAATGTTTAACTAATGTAATCATATCTCCAAACAACTCTTTAATTCATAATAAAAAAAAAATAATATCAAATACTATGAGAAGCCTTTTCATATTTTTTAAATAGCTGTCGAATTTTTTTTGCACTTAATTTAAATCTTTGTAGCAATAACGCTTTTTCACACTCATACTTCTTTGCATCTTCTTCTCGTTGGCTAACAATAAGGTGGACTATGTCAGGAAGTAACAAAGAAATAAGCTGTACCTCATGGCTTTTAGCCGGTATATTCATAATTTTAACCTGGCGTTCAAAGAATACCAATATTAACTAATTTCATCTTCTTTAGGATTGAAACGTGACGTGACATCGTGAATTCTGATTTTCACGGGTTGATAAGGGAACTACATGGATTGCTGGGTGGTATATCTGCACCTGTTGTTTCCAGTTCAAGTTTTTTCTGATAAAAAAAAAAACTCGTTCTCTCTCTTCCAGTTTTCACTCCTCTTTTTTCCCGTTCTTCTTTAATGATACTAAGTAATGCGAATAGAAATTCCTTATCATAATTGGGACTTTCAACTATTAGTTTATGCATCTGAACAATTTTAAATTTAGGGTTTACGCTGAAGCCCCATTCTCTTCAGCAAACACTTGTAAATCCCATTTCCTACTTCTAGCTAAAAATGCTATGTTGAACAACTACCTTTAGTAGAAATTTAAGATTTACTCTCTCAAACCGTGGAAGAAATCTAATCTTAAAGGACTGATTTGTCACTTTCCAACATTCTACTTTGTATGCATTTAATTACTTTAAATATCGTTTTTCAATACAATTTCTTCAATAATACACAATATTCAATATAAAAAAGTAAATAAAATAATTCAAAATATCTTAATTATACAATATGTAATATTAATACTGAAAATAACAAATTGCAATAACCTTCAAAAACTCACCAATTTTTCACCCAGTCTCATACATTGACTTTAAAAAATACATAAAATATTATCATACTACCATAAATAACTCACAAATTTCATAATACACTATTTCGAATCAAAAACTTACAAATTTACAGCGATATGTAAAAAAAACTCAAATTCACACATTGGCGAGAACAATTATATCAATTTGGCAAAATAACACAGCAAAATTATACAACGCCTGGTTGGCGAGAACTACAAACAAAACGTAACCAGTTTCTCAACCCTGTTCAGTTATATTAAGCCTGTTCAGTTATATTATGTTCAGTTTGGCTAGAAAGAAAAACATTACCAGTTTGGGAACCCTATAGTTATATTACGCCGTAGGTACCAGCAGAAATCAACCTTAACTTTCACTTGGCGATAAATATTTATTCCACTAAATATGCCAATATGACATATAAATATTAACTATCAATGTCGTCAGCATGTATTACACAAACAAATTCATACACATAAAGATATAATACAAAATAATAATCTTTAAATATTACTATATCAAAAATAGCAAGTTTAAATTGATACCGATAATTACAATCTTAATTGAACTTACGCCAATATTAAATAAGAAACATAATATGCAGTTAACCACCAATACGAATAAAAATACAAAAAAATATCAGTAGATATAATCAAATAAATTGTTCTTTTGTTCACAGTAAAAATCGTCTATTAAAGTAAAAATAATCTCACCTTGTATGTGAATTTAAGTAATTTCGACAAATGATCACAGAAGCACAACAGCTTTGAAGAGAGGCACTCGAAAAAGATGACATTGATGCGTAGTCGAACATATCTAATTAAACACTAATTCTTGAATAAGAATTGAAATAAACACAGCATATGACTTCAGAACAGCACTGGAAACCGATCGCAGGGGGGAAAAAATGTCGCTTGAAGCCGAAACACTTTCACCATGTGATTTTTAGCGGGAAAAAAAATCGGCATCAGGCAAACTTTACAAGACAACCTCTTCAGACAATTCCATATTTCTTTTTTTTTTTTCAATTCAGCAACTCATTAATGCAACCAGCATTATCGCATTTTGGATACACACTCCAATTCTTGTTGTGGAGACCAACACTACCGTAATTGGATGAGCTAATATTTTACAGTAATTTTATTTTGTAAGGTGAACATGAAATACTAATTAAAATAAGTATTAAGATAATTGGAAAAGTTTTTGTTAAATAATGAACTAAACAATTTATTATTAGTACATTGTAATGAACAATTTAATTCTCCGTTAAAAAATTAATTTTTTTCTCCATAAGAAAAACTTGATTTGAAAACTGAAGAAAAATATAGCAATGATACAGTAGTAAAAAGTAGCAAATTGCATAGAGATATAATGTTCTTTTTACGGAAATTTATTTTTTTCTATTGCTTTTACAATTTCACTTTTAAAAATAGTTAACTATTAAATACTTTAATACTATTTTTCATAAAAATCCACTTTCTCCGTACTCAAAAAGTTTTCTATTACTCATTTTTGCAAACTCTAAATATATCTAATGTCATTTTAGAAATACAAGAAAATAATCAATAAGACTTTGCTATTAGATATTTTTAAACGTCAATTAAGATTTTTAAATTCCTCGGAGAAAGAGGATAATTACTATCTTATTTCATTAGAAAATTCTTTAGATTTCCAAAAGCTAATTTTCGCTTATTTCTTTCGTAGGATTTTATATACGTTATTATTTGACACATTCCCATTTCGTTCATCTTAAAATTATGTCATTGTATCTAGACAATCAAGAAAGCTACAAAACTTTTATTCAATTAATCCTTTCGAAGATCAAAGGATGTCTTTGTTCACAAACTGACAGGTTGATAATTAGTAAAATTTCTGAGAAATTGTCTTACAGTAAAAAGAAAATTATAAATAACTTTTCAATTCGATTTACTTAAATCGTACCAACTGAGCCTTTTGTCTTCCAATAGATTCAAATGTTGAGAAGGTTTTAAATTTAAAAAGCTTTGTGGTATGGGTTTTATCGCACTTTTCCTTTCAACTAATTCTTTTGAGGGCTTTTAATTAATTAATTTAGCTAACTTGAAAATCTCTTGCAAAAAGTGAAAAATGAGTTACGTAGAATTATTTAAGTATAATTAATAACATTAAAAATATACATAAGCAGTGAGGCACTGGATACGAGATTTGGTAGTTTATTTGGAAGCTAACAAGTAAAATGGAGTGTATAGCTGAAGCTATAAACGACGGAAATGTGGTCGTCTTGCCAAATGTGAGGAGTTACTGGATCACAACCAGGAAAGATCTACTTAGATTAAATGAATCAGATCTTCTGCTATAATTTTTAAGGATTCAAACCCGACTGGTTCCAATCCGATTAGTAATAAGTTTGGGATATAGGGCTATTCGCTCTTCACTAATCTCGGGGGCCTTAAGAGTAAATTGCATTTCATTACAGTTTCTTTCCAACTAAACCAGCAGGATTAGGTAACTTAGAAGAAAATAGAAGTGAATAGAATTAGAAATAATGATATATAAATCAAATAGATTTTAAGGGAAATGAAGGTAGATAGAGATGAAAACGGCAAACTGATAGTGATGGGTAGATGAGATCGTAATTAGTCTTTTGGATAGAAGGGATTCTTAGTCTTAGTGCTAAGTTTTGAAGCTACTGTTAGTAAGCGTTGTTGAAATCATAGCAAGTGATTTGGTAAGCAGAGATTTCATATTTGAATCATAATCCAGGATTGTAGAGTAAAGATGTATTATATAGAGAGAGCGAGACCTTATATTCCAAAAGTGGTAAATAAAATATTTTATCTTGTTCTAACATACATTACACTGGAGTTTAATATTTATTGACTGGCATATTACATTGAAAAATGTTTGTAGAAATAAGTAATGAAGAATGGGTGTTCAAGTTATTGTATCACACATTAAACTTCTGAATGCGCTTAAGGTGTACATACATATACAATAAGCTGAGGATTATTAGTTAATTATTCATAGAACTGAATAGAATAATTTGGTTATCATCACTGTGCGACTTTCTACTCTCATTGGACTTAATAATTATTTCTGTTTATAGAATTAAATGTAATAATTCGTAAATAATTTTAAATGAATAATTTTTAAGTTTTCTTATTAAATTTGTACGCATTTGAAAATAATGTATCACAGCTTTTAAGAAATAAATTCTAAATATATATTGAAAAAAGTGTAACCATACAAAACTTTCCAATGAAATTTCTTGATCTTTAAAAAAGTGATAGAGTGAATCAATGATTATTCTGTGTTAAAATATCATTAATTAAGCAAAAAGACTTCTATCAAAATTTTCTACTGAATACCATCGGAAGTTCTTAAAGCAAAATCATGTAGTTAAAAACTTCGAGTTTCATTGCCAAAATTAAAAAGATTCACTAATGATCTGAATAACTTTTAAAATAATTGGAAAACAAATTTTTAATCTTTTAATCCTTCTTAAAGAAGTTGAGCATTTCATCAATGAATATTTCAGTTTTTACGGCATTTTTTCTTTATCTTTTATTAGCGGAAATTCTTCATTTTACACTGGAAATGAATATTTATTACAAAAAGGTTAAATAACTTTTTTATGTTTGGTGATTAAAATATATTATTAAAACTCACTATTAAAATATGTATAAATCCTAGAAGTTAAAATTTTCAACAAATCTTTACCACATACACAGTTTTTCCTTATTGAAAAATTTGTAAATTTTTCGATAAAAAAAAAACAAAGCTGTAATTCTCATCTTAAAAACCTTACTACACTGTTATTTAAAAACTTATTTTTTGATGCAGGCCTTTAGGAGAAGTTTAACTCAAAAATATAATTATACAAAAAAAAATTAATAAAGTGCAGCTATGTATATAGAAGGAAGACAAAGACTTTAATAATTCTTTCAAAATTCAGGGTTGCCCAAAATAACTGGGCCCTTTTACAATGAAACAATTTTTGTTATCAATAATTTACAATTGCTCTTTTATAAGTAACTCTTCTTGTAAATAAATTTTATTTAATTTTGATAGTTACATCCTTTAAATAATCACCCATAGTTCTTCACACCGACACTTCTAATGAGTAAGCCATTACCTGTTTCTTTGCTCATTTCTGCAATTTTTCATGAGGCCTGTTTCCCATAGAAAGAAATCTAAATCAGCGGGCGAGTGTGGCAGTAATTTCCTTTCGTGAAATTCCTCTTCTTCCAAAAATCTGTCTTTAGAGTCAACTATCGGCCAGCTCAATGAGCAGTAGCACACAGTACATCTGATGAGTCATTTACCACAGGACACACGAAGTTCCCTAGTACTTCTTGATTTATGTTTCGCCATTACTGCTAGATAAATTTCGATAATTTTAAAACATTGTTAAGTCTCGAGGATTACGCTTTAATAATATGAAGTATAAAAAACAAATTAAATTTATTGTAGAAAGTTATTTGAATTTTAAATGGTGTAGCCTTGTATAGGTAACTTGTACAAATGCTTCCAAATTCATGAAGAAATATAAGCAATGTCGTCTGTACCAACAATGATTCATAAAATCATATTATACTGAGAGAATAAACAACGTTTATAATTTGACGTACAAAACACATGATAGGCTCTTAAATTAACAAGGAGCTGTTAATGAATCTCTTTCTTCTAAATTTATTTCATAACAAGAAAAAGTTTTGTAGGAAGGAAATAATAATGCTTCATGGATTTCAATTATATTAAAGAACATTAAAATGATTGAACATTAAAAAAATGATCAACAAAGGTAAAAGACATTTGCTGAAGAAGACCATACTGTAAAAGAAAATTGGATTTTGAATTTTCGATATCTTTCTTCCGAAGAAAATTCGGAAGGTTATCAGGAACATTAAGTAGCAATATTGTCTGCTCAGGATATTGATTCACTTTACATATCAGATGTTTGTAAGTGACTCAAAAAATTCCCGTGTTAGGAATAGGAAATGGAAATTGGGGGATTCAACTAGAGTATATTCATTTATCGTTTTTCCTTTTTCTAAGAAATCATAACAGTACTCCACACACTAGAAAAATTCGTAGCCATAACTTTCCTGGCCGATGTTATCGTCTTCACCTTCGTTGGAGAAAATCCACCAGAAGCAATCCGTTATTTCAATTGTTGCTTGGTTTCCAGTGAATTACTAGGGATTCAGGTGTCTTTGACGGTGAAACATAGATGTGGTTACAGTCAAAACTTATGAATCATTGCCAAATTTTTTTTGGCACTATTTAAAAGATGGCAGCATTCAATGATAAAACTAGCGTTCCTTAGCAAAACCATCTCTTTAAAAAGAGTTACTTTTGGAACCACTATCGAAAATATAAGGTCACAAATATTTATTTCTGTTTGTATGTAATGAGAATTCTAACAATATTTCATAATGTTTCTTTTATTGCATTAATGCAAATGAAAATTATGCAGCTACCTTAAGCGATATTTTGATATACATTGTCTATAGTTTTTTTTCTGTGTGGTCTTCATATCAAAAATTTTGTAAAATTTAGAATCGCTGCCTATGAGATATACATTTAATTTTGTAAAAAAAAAAACCTCAAATAGAACAATCACTTATTCTCTTATCTGCCTGGACCCTTTATAAGAAATTTTATTTTTTTATTAAACCAAAAACCTTGATATCTACAAATTTAATGCCACAATCATCTCCTATTCATCAAAATCTGTTAGCTAATTTTTTTAAAGAAATATGTGAAAAAACAACATTTAAAAATGTTTAAATCAACTAACAAAGCTATATTGAGTAAATTTTGCTTATTTCGTATTATAAAATGATGGGTGCATTTCAACAAAAAATGAAGATTAAAGCTCGACTGACGCCAATCAAATCTAACCTTTGAAAAAGTATCCAATTTATTATTGCATCGGTTTAACACATGGTAGCAAACAAGAGTACATTAATCTCTACTCGCCTTATCAACGTCATCAGAAACAGGTAATCCCTCTTGCAGTGTTGCTATTTCCTTATAAGAGGTACAAAGATTTTTCTTAAATACAAACATTTATTCAAAAGAGTAATTTTCAAACATCACTCTTTTGATTAATACAAAACATCAGTTTCATAAATACAAAAAGTTTGTATTTATGAAACTGATGGCTCAAATGAAAAAGGCATTTTTTTAACAACTATTTTACACTCGTAGAGTAACTAAGTGCTCTTCGTGACCTTGCTTGGCTTAAATGATATTTTATAGGACCTTAAAATATAGTTTTCGAATCATGAATATCATATATACTATGACTTAATTATCTACCCAGCAATCAGTCCGTATTTCATAATGTTAAGTAATAGCTTTAATCTTATCTAGAAAAGTAATTGGTTGTTATTTTAAATGATTTTTTGAAGCTTTGCAAGGAAAACATTCACCAAAAATGAAGCCATAAAATAATAGTTTGTAAAGGTAAATCCAAAATTTATACACAATAGATTTGAAGTTGACCTGTTGTAATTAAACTGTTGATACGCTGCCGCAAATTTGTAGCAATATTAAAGAAAATGAGTCCTTTAAAGTAGTATTATGCTCTAATATAAATTACTAACGCTTGGTAATAATTCTGTCGGTTATGAAATTTGTCATAATTCCATCCAAATTTACATCAATAATTTTAATTCTAATTACATAAATTCAATAATTTTCTCTGATTGGTGAAATAAGTCGACATGTTTTTACAAATGTACTCTCTCAAATAACTCTCAACAAATAACAAGTTTCATAACATGCAGGTCCTTTAAATCAATATACGAAAGAAAAGAAAACTACATAAAATCTAAAAAAAAAAAGATAAAAGAAAGAAAAAGAAACAAGTACGTAAGCCATTTCATTTAAATACTACCTCTTTAAAATAATTTAATACATAATTCTAAATCATATTTAACCATTCGTTTCTAATTCTTTATATATCATAATGATCACAAATGATCTATATTAAAGTTTAGATTCTAAACCCCTCGAAAATCGAAACAATTTATTTGTATATCTCAAAATTACTTTCCCTTAGTCATCCAATGCATAACTGCTGTATCTGAAAAACAATTTAACATTTTTATTGGAAAGGAAATGTCTCTCAAAACACCATTTGAAAAAAGATACAAACTGCATGCTTTCAAACTGATTGCACTTTATCTAGCGTTTCAGCTACTAACTCTCGATTGTATTTTCTCCTTCCCCCCCCCATTCAAATGAATTTCTTTGTGCGCATCCGGAATGAATACATAAAAGCCAGCGATAAATTAGCGACGAGCGAAAAGCGAACACTGCATTTCTTTGTGACAACAAAAGATGACGGAGATGTATCCGATGTATTTGAATAATTCATGGGAAACCCTTCAGCTTCATTCATCGTTTTCTAGGGATGTAAGAAATGAGAGGTTTTATTCCTTTCAATCTCCTTTTCAGAGGGTATTAATATTTCGAGTTAAAGTGATTGAAAGCACACACACACACACACACATTCTGTAGCTTTCACATTCAATTTTCGATTGGATGTATCATTTGTCATACACAAAACCACATAATAGAATTTTAACCTCTTAAAACCCAAGATACCTATTTGTAAACGTTTGTAAAATGCAAGTAAAGTCTTTAAAAATATAGCTTATTGGTCTTCACATTTAAAGTACCTATTTGAGGAAAAATTGTTTAAATAGTTATCCGAGAGTTGCCACTAGTATTCTACACGCTATCGTGATTTAAAAATGGCAGAGAAACAAACCTTGCTCATCTAAGATGTAAGATTCTCTCACTTTCTTAGTATCAAAAATTAATTTAACTGCTTTGGATATAATTTAAGATTAAGACATATATAATTATTAGCTTAGAATATATTTTAAGAACATTAGGGTGTATTTCGTTGAAAAGCTTATGAGGGAAGTTACGAGTACTTAATTGGGAGAGAGAGGGGTATCTTGGGTCTGAATGTTCATATAATAGTTGCCATACACTTTCAGTTTTGAAGCGTATGTAATATGGGAAAAAACATGTTATTCACAAAAACAGTTCCTATTCTAAGAATTTAAGTAAATTTCAAATTTTACACATCGTAATGCATTTGCGAACCGAGTTGCTCCTGAGCGTCTTAGCTCACGATTACGATTAACTAACAAACGATTCAAAATACTATTCACGAGCCATCAACCAAACGTTTAAGCTGATTCGTCCACTGTCGGGATTTCGACAAAGCGAATGACCTATTTTAATTGGGACCGCGTCATTTCAACTAGAGGCTTGAGGGCACATGTGGAGCTATTTGCGAACTGTTTGGTTCATGAAATTATACAAATTAAAATGCGTGTAATTAGAAATTTACTTACATTTTTTTTTAAAAAAAATAAGAAGTATTTTTATGAGTTTCATCATAAATAGCATGTTTTTCATCAAATTACATTCATTTTAAAATTGCGATAGAAAAATAACTTTATGAGCATTGAGTCCCAAAGTACCCACTTAGGTATCTTGTGATTAATATAATTAAAGAATTTAATATTTTTTTCAGTTTCTCTCTCAATGATATTTAATTAAAAATACTAAAATTATTTAGAAATAATCTGCAGGTCTTACTTAGGTCGTAAGAGGTTAAGTCATTGAATAAAACCACTAAAGAGGGAACAAAAGTTAAAGTGAGGGGGGGGGGGAATATACATAAGTCGTTTGATACCGATTTACTAGTCGAAACTGATTAGCGACTACTGCTGAATTTCGCTTAAAAATCCGAAAATAATTAATGAAAGTCAAAGAGTACTTTTTACACTAAAATAACTAAATTGAACATTACTTTTTAGCGAACTCTTAATCAAAACATTTTGTTATTTAGAACAGGAATATCATAAAATCATTTAATCACTAATCAACAAAAGAAATTTCAAAAAACCGGTCTCCCAAATGCGTTTTTACAACGTTTTTCTGAATTTCACTTGGTGTGTGTGAGTGTGTGTGTGTCATCAAATTTTCAATCGTTAATTTAACCAACTTCCCATCAAGCTAGAGCTTTGAAATTTTGGGAATCGTTCGTACTCGCTTAACAATGCAATATTTAGACGTTTGCGACAAGTTTTAACTCATATTTTTTTAAATAATGTAGTTTAGCCCAATCACTTGGCGCAATTTGAATAATTGCCAAACTTGGCGAAATTTTTTTTTTTTTTTTTTTTTTTTTTTTTTTTTTTGGCTGAATGTTAAGTCCGCTTTGAAAACCAACTTAGAACATTTGTAAAATAGCCAAATAATTCCTGAGTAGTTTGACTAAACTGTATTTCAACCATTTAATTTACCGGATTAATTAATTTTAGTTAGTTTTAACGTTGTTATGTATTTCACTTATGTTATGTACTCCCTTCTACTGTAATCAGAATCACCTATTAGTAATGTCATATATGAATCAAATAGTATACTAGAATAAATTTTACGAGATAATCAGACGTGTGAGCTTTGAAAATGTGATTCCCGCACCAAATACGGGTAAATTCTGCTGTATACAATAAACGTTACGTTTACGGGGTACAGACAAAGCTGTTACGTGCTTAAAATTTAAATCCTAAATGAAAAATCATTCGTAGCGTTCACTGTTCCAAGTTCTGAATCAATTTCCGCTAATAAATAGCCTTTCTAAGTTTCTTTGATAATCTACATTATTCTGCTCTAATTACCATAGCAAATGATTAAGAATTAAGAAATAAATTTTACAAGATTTCCATTCTAGTCTCCTTGTGATATGATTAATTATATATTTCTTTTATAGACAATGGATCTAGATAATTCCAGTAGAGAATCATGAAAAACCGTGTGTTTAAACACATAAACTTTCTGTCTATTATACTTTGTGAAAATAAATGAGACCTTTATTGATTATTTACCCGAAGCTTTTACTTATCCTAATATTGCAATTTAAATGCCATTATTTTTTTTTTGATGCATTTGGCTTGAAAATAAATTTTCTGGCTCATTTTTAGCTGAGAGTTTATCACGGAGAAAAAAGAAATTCTCAAAATTGAATACCCAGACGTACTCATTTTGAAATGAGTATGTTTGTATCAGATTTGAGAGTATACCTTTATCGAATGTGAAACATTACAAGTATTGAAAACCAAAAAAAATGGGAAATCAGCATTCTCAAAAAATTATTACAGATAAAAGGACTTTAAAAGTTCCTTTTATATACTGACTACGTATTTTAAAAATTTGGATTCAAAAACAAATATGGTTTGCTTTAATATTTCGAACTATATTTCGTATTTTCCACGCTACACGTGGTAGAATACATGAATATTAAAATGAGTATGTACACATACTCATTTTCGCGTCTGTGTTTGTTTACATTTTTCCCACAGTCACTCACTCGCAACTTCAGAAAGATTCTTTTATTTAAGTTATAAAAATGTTGTTGAATTGTTATTGATCATGATTTTCTGATTTATGATTTGAAAATGATTTTCTGTGAGTAGTTATTTGTGCCTTTTACAAGGTTTTTTGTCTCTATCCATAATATTACATTGTAATCGTAGCTTAGTGACTTCTTACTTTAATTTGCATAGATCAGTGTTGAAAATTATTTTCATTCATGTAAATATTTGTGTATGAAGCTTAAATTTTATAGAATAACATTACAGTACTCAAAAAGCAGTGTTGTGAAATTTTAAAAATTTTGAGCCACTTTACTGAACTTTTTTTTAATAGATGACTGACTATACAGCGATGATGCTCGACAAGAATTCCATTTTTTTTTTCACTTCATAAGTGTGTAATGAACTGTCTTTTTTTAAATAACACAGAAATTATTATACATTTTTTAATTTGTTTTAAGATATATATTTGTATTTAAGGTGTTAAGGTTTTACTATTTTCGAAGAATTGTACATCCGTATTTCGTTCCAATAATACTGTGTGGTAATCAAAAAGTTATAAATGATACATTCAGAATAAAATGTTGACATAAATAGTTTTTATTCCTGATTAATTTTATTATGAATTGAAGTAAATTTCAGATGCTTTATGACAGGAGTAAGATAGTTCAGAATATATTTTTTTAGAGAATATGGTTTTAATTTAAACTCAAATTTAATGTATATTTTGGAAACAAATTTTCACAATCTAATCAGGCATCCTTCCTGTTATGTCTCACTGTTCATCATATTATAAGTGATTGTCTTGTATTTCATTACTATTGTCTCACCTTTTTAAAGTAATCCGATTTAAACTCCTATGACTTGAGGTAAGAAACTATTACTTGTTTGTGTTGTGATTCAAAAAATTTGATTTTTATATAATTAAAGTTTATACACAGACGCTTCATATCTTGGTTTCTTTTTATAATGTGGCCCAAAATTATTACAAAAATTTGAATAAATATTTGGTGCAGTAAAAATTTATTTCCTCAAAATTCTGTTTTTTATTCCCCACTGTATCATTCCTATTCAAATATAATTTTAAAAATTAACATTTTATACATATTCTTAAAAATCAGATATCACTAATATAAGTTTAGGTATGTGTCTTGTTGTTTACAATAGTAAAACTTTTTTCTGCTCTTCATTTACATTAAAACATATAAATAAAAATTGTATTTGATTAATAAATATTACTTTGAGAAAAAGAATTTAATGGTAGTTAAATATATATTATTAAATTTGAAATTGTATATAGAATTTAAATATTCACGTATGTTTTTCTTAAATACTGTTGAAACCTTTTTAAAACATTATAATCAACTTATGATTAAATTAATTTTGTTTGCAAAACACATTAAATAATTCGAAATAAAAACCAACGTTTTTATATGGTGGCAAAGTTTATTAAAAAATTATTAAAATATTAGTTAAAACTGGTCGCAAATATCTAAATATTGCATTGTTAGGCAAATAAGAACGGTTCCCAAAATTTCAGAGCTCTAGCTTGATGGGAAGTTGGTTAAATTAACGATTGAAAATTTGATGACACACACACACACCAAGTGAAATTCAGAAAAACGTTGTAAAAACCTTTCAAGGTACAAAATTGCACCCGTTTAAATCATAAATTGTTATATAACTGTTACAGCTTAATTATGTATCCTGATTAAAAGAGAAAATAGTTTAATCTAATATTGATTTATTTTTTTAAAAATCAGCCAGATAAACATAAAGTGTTTATGTATAAATATACTATAATTCAGAAGAGCTTAGTTACACTTTAACTATTCACATGTATTTTTCAAAGGGCTTAGAATAATTACAATACTAGAATGAATAATAAGGCCTTTATTTTTAATATGTTAGAATCAACCGATGATCTAATGATGCGTAACAATATTAAAACGTGAAATAATTTGAAATACAAAATATTCTTAATCAAAACAAAAGGCTGAATTAGCAGTTAACAGCTCAAAAATACATCTGTTTAAGGCAAGAAATAATTTAAAGCTTATATTGGAAGTGTACAAACAAACGCCAGAAGCAAGTTTAAATAGGCTTACTGAGCAACATTTTAACTACACAATTAAACGAGCATAAGTCTATAGATGTATAAAACATACTCAGATTATCTCCTATGGAATGTAAATAATTGAATAATATGAGAATTGTATTAAATATATGAATTGAAATAAAACTGATGTACAACATGTAAACATCTTGCTCATAGAAAAATCCAATGTTAACGCATACCACATAGGTTTGTTTTGGTAGACATACATGTTGGTAAAATTATTAATCTTTCGTTATATATGATTTATGACAAATTTCATAATATGGTGAATGTAATAAATA
Organism: Nephila pilipes; assembly: GCA_019974015.1. Lineage (NCBI taxonomy): Eukaryota > Metazoa > Arthropoda > Arachnida > Araneae > Nephilidae > Nephila > Nephila pilipes. The sequence continues at coordinate 509,762 of BMAW01100551.1, read as the reverse complement.
TTCACCTTATTTTGGCACATTATTTAAAAAATATTGTGTTGCAAGTTTTACGTATTTACTTAGATACATAATAAGTCACACTATTTGATTCATTCAGTACAAAAATGAACCCAACTTTAAGCAACATCAAAACATTATGTCAGTGGCTATTGCAGTAGAACATAATATAAGCCAAAACAAAATTGAAAAAGTTTATGTATATCATGACACAAATCTAAGTGCTAAAATAACATAATTTAAAATTCCGCTTTTAAAGGTTTCTAACCAATAAAAAGGCTTACAAGTCTTGAAATAGGCAGGTTTACAAAAAACTTTTGTATGCAATTAACCTTTCTAAGAGAGTAATTTGGTGTAAAATTTATAATACTTTCTTTAGATCAGAAATTACAAAATGAACAACATCAATTGGCAAAATGAAACACGCTAATCAATTTCAATACTTTTTATTTTTCTATATTGCAAAATTTCTCTACAAAATGTGACATTATTTAAAAAAATTTAAAGTACTCACAAACTAATGCATAATGGATATTTTATCTTAATTATGAACTGATCCATATTGTTTAAATTAGACTTATGTTATAGTATAATACCATACTGCTTTAATTGGAAAACACTTGTGATATTTCTAAAAAAAAATCTTGTTAAATTGATATTTTTTTATAATCATAAGGAGGCAAGCTCTGTCCAAATAAATTTTAATCCACTATCACCAATTAAAAATGGCATATGTGATGAGTAAAAAAAACTTTAGAATTCCTTGTATAACAAATGTAAATATATATTATTAAATAAGAAAATGCTATACACCAAGTTTTTTACTATGGAAAATCTAATATACTTCATAATGTTTCCAAGATATTGCTAATAACTTATTATTAAAAGACTGAACTTTCAATAAAACTCAATTTTCTGCATGTATAGGATTTTAACAAAATTATATATTGCTTCTAGAAGCATTTTCACTCATATTTAGTAATTTGAAGAAATGTTGTTGATTTGAAAGAAGTAAAAAAATCTGTTTACCTTTACATATGAAAACTTCCTATATTTTAAATACCTCATTGTACGCTACATTAAAACATAAGCAATGTTGTACGAATGGGGATAGAGTTGGAATATAGCATGGATTAGATAGCTGTGTTTATAAGTGGTTTTTGAAACGACATGCTTTCATCTGCAGGAGTTAAAATATTAATTTTTTTTTAATATTCTTGGTTCAAAATTGTGAATGTTTTGTTTTTAAATGCCTGATATCTATGCATATGATATTCAGAATAAATTTTTCAAAAATATGATACAGTTTTATTTTTTCTGTGTACAGGGAATCATTAATTTTAGGTATTAGCTTAGTTATGATGTTAATTCAAAAGTAAATATATATTAGTTAAATAAAAAAATGCTATACACCAAGTTTTTTACTATGGAAAATCTAATAATCTTCATAATGCTTCCAAGATATTTATAATAACTTATAATTAAATGACTGAACTTTAAATAAAACTCCATTTTCTGCATGTATAGAAAACAAACTATATATATATTGCTTCTAAAAAAATAAATATAATTCTTAATGAACTGAATTGCTTCTGGAACTAATAGCTCAGATTCCTTACACATTTGTTTTGAAAATAATTTAATCCTTGAATCGAATCGATTTTTGTTAATTTAAGATTTATCAAACCACTCGAATTGATTTAAATTTGAGGTATAAGCTCAAATTACAGTTTATGATCACATAACAGTTGCATTTTTGTTTCTAAAAGTAACAGTTTTGTTACACACAGTAAATGAAAGAATTTTGAATCTGAAGTTTTGTAACAAAAACTTCATAAAGTGTATGTTAAATAATATATGAGACGAAGAAAATGATATTTGCGAATAAAGGAGCGCTTATTTAATTCACTTAAAATTTATATTGGTATAAATTTTCTGTTTAAAATTCATTTTCGATACAACAACACAGTATCGGAAACTAAATTCAAAATATACTCACTGGATTGTTTGATTCTCATATTTGATGCAGTAACAGATTCACAAATAAATACATGACACTCATTTTTCTATTCCACACTCATAATTGATACAAGATTATATTCAAAAAGGAGTATGTGAAGTTTCCATTTTGAGTAGGTACAAAAATGAGTATGTGCGAGTCTTAAATATGAGTACGTTGGGATCGGAACTATTTTGAGTATGTGACGTATTTAAAGTGAGTACGTGAAGTTGCCATTCTGAGTATGTGCTTGTTACTGAAAATGAGTATGTACGAGTCTCAAATTTTAATACGTTGGCATCGGAGCCATTTTGAGTATGTGAAGTATTCAAAAGTGAGTACGTTGTACTCGATTTTGAATACCCGTTTTTCGCAGTGATCATTGATTTTGAATGAAATGAATAGATTTAGAGATAAAGTGATGTACTTAATTAAATATTATGATAAATGGATTAATATTAAGAATTATGAAAAATGGATTAATTTGAACTTGAAAGAGATTTTCATTAAGGATTTATAACCATTTATTATTTTGATTCAAAGTTGTTTTTAAAAAGCACCATTTTTACGTTTGTGCAATTAATGCATTATTTTTGATTTTAGAGGAACTAAAATACGCATAAAACCATGAGATATTTTTTTAATTTTCTTTTCATGAGATAGACAGTTACAATTATATTCACGAGTTGTACCTGGGACCCCTTTACGGGCCCTTGCAAATCCGAGAGAGAGTCTATGATTTTCGTGCCGGGCCGTACCTATATCCGCATCAGGTCTCCAAGGTGAACAGCCTCTAGTCACTAGAACAATGTAGGTAAGGGAAGTCGGCAAATTCGATCCGTAACTTCGGGATAAGGATTGGCTCTGGGGGCCCCGCTCGTCGGGCTGTGTCTCCGAAGCCCTGTTTGCGTACCGTTCGGACTGGGATCCTTCGGGGTTCTGGACTGATATGTGCCTGCGGGGTGGAAGTACGCAGTTTTTGCTCTTGAACTCTTTCTTAGGGAACTCGGGCGTGACGACGGACGCTATGGAGCCGACTCAGAACTGGCACGGACCCTGGGAATCCAACTGTCTAATTAAAACAAAGCATTGCGATGGTCTGCGAGAGATGTTGACTCAATGTGATTTCTGCCCAGTGCTCTGAATGTCAAAGTGAAGAAATTCAATGAAACTCGGGTAAACGGCGAGAGTAACTATGACTCTCTTTTTAAGGTAGCCAAATGCCTCGTCATCTAATTAGACCGACAAAAATAATTATTTGATTATTCTACATCTTTACAGACTAACAAATGTTTAAGAGGTGGTGGAAATATTTTTACAGATAGATTTTTGTAGACTTTTAACAGATGAAAAGGTTAGAAAATATACATTTTAATTTTATATACAGAAAAACAAAATCACAACTTCATTGACGATTTAATCGTTAAAAGGACAATTGATTTCCTGAATATAATCTTGGCATCATCAATTTAATACGTTTGATTTGATTGCGCCAATGCTCTGTTTCACAGCGACATAACTTTAACAGCTCCCATAACACTCAACACATACGCCAAAGATAACAAACATCCTTTACATAAAGTCCTTCCTGAGAGAGATATAAATTCATCTTTCTCGGATGAAGGGCGAGTAAAAAGAATTTTATCCTTGCCCAATTCTTTCATGCAAAAACCAAGTTCATCAAACTCAATTGAAATTTTAAGCAATCATGAAATTAACAATCCTAAAGATACTAATGTCAAAACAAAAAAAAAATACCTACAAATAAAACTCCTATAATTTAAGTAAAAATACCAGAAATAATATCCAAGAAACAAAAACCAGAAACATCTGAAACAATAGAGAGCTCAGGGCAAGGAAATGTTCTTTTGTATAGCTTTTTACTTCAAAAAACCTGTCAAATTAATAAATAATATGTTATGCATCTTTATCAAGATATTATTTTAGACACTTTTTCCTTTTTGAGTAGTGCAACATTTTAAAGACAAAAATGATAAAATGTATGGTACTCAATAATCGGTGATAAACTTACTTCCCATCGAAAAAGTTCTTAAAATTAATTTTACCTGATAAAAAATAATTTTATCTGATAAAATTAAGGAATTATTTTAAAAATAAGTCTCAATAATATCTTAATATAGTATTTCTAGAAAAATTGACCCTATAAAGGGTTAATAAATTTCAATTAATGTTGTAAGACAAATTTAATTTCTCAGTTGAAATCTCCTTAAAGGAAAACACTCTAAAATGACCACAAATTGAAAAGTTTTAATTACCTTATTTTAAATATAATTGTAATATAAATATGCGTGCATAATTTCGTAGCTCTAGCTATAATATTTAGCTCGTTATTCTAATTTTCTATAATAGTGGGCCAAATCATTTCACAACCTTTAAAATTCTTAACTACTTTTTTTCAACTTATTTTTTATGCCAGTAGCGTACTTAAAGGGATAAGGATTTTAAGACTTTTCTTGTAACCAATAAAATGTTTTGAAACTTTTTCTGGTTGTTATGCATAGTATGCTCAATAATTCTGTGTATAGAATAAGGATTTAGATACATAGTAATTTTTTAATATCTACAAAATTAAATATAGTTATTTTTTACTGTTTTGTGTAGATGGAAAAACTTATAAAACTAAAAGTAGCACTAATACAATGAAATCCTTGTACATAATTGTGAGAAATACTATAAAGAAATTGATTGAAGCAATTGCTCAAAAATATTAAAATTTGTAGAAGTAGTAGGCATTTTAAAATTTTGGTATATATTGACAAAAAGCCGAATTTTTAAATGATTCCTCATTTGTGCGAAAATGAAATTTATTTTTCTGAAATACATATATTACGCGTGTTCAAACAGGGTGAGTATAAGTTTTATTTTTTAAATATGCAATAAAAGAAAATCACTGAAAGGGTGCTGGGCCTCTTCTGACAAAGCACTGAGTATAAGACGATAATGATCTATTTAACAAAACACCATGTACCAAGAATCGTAGTATAATTCTTTTCTTCAGAGTTAGTTTTCGAACGATTCTCTTCGTATTCATTAGATGGCTCGTGAGGAATGTTAATTTGTAGAATTTTGAAAACACTGCTCTCAAAAGAATATAACTGAAATGATTAATGCAAACTGAAGAATTTTCATTAGTAAACATTCATCATTGGAATTTAATTAGCTGGGTTTTTTAATTGGATGGAGCTTCTTAGATGTGTTTCAAACTTCAAAGTGAAACGTAAGCTACGTGACGGAATTGCAAATAGATCTGTAAATGAATCGGTCATTATGAGAGAACTTGGAAGTTTATTTTTGGATATTTATACCGAGACATTGATTCCCACAGATCCAAAGCTGGAAGAAATGGCTTGAACGTAAAGAATATAACAATAAAGAACTTAATTTTTATTCGAAACGCTTATTATTCCTCTAAATTTCCATACCTAATTCGAAATTTTCTATTTGATTTATCAATTTTCACACTCAATTTCAATTGTTAAATATATGCTTCATTTAGAATCTAGTATGAAGTAATTAATAAATATACATCTTTACGACATTTATTAGATGAAATTTTATGTTACGTGTATTTGGATTTCATATTTTCGATGTTGCGAATGATCTCATCTCACAATTGTGGTTTTGAATGAATGAGAAAGATCATACAAATAAAGACACTGTTTAGACGTTTTTTTGTCCAGAAAGAAATATAAACTAAGCCCTGAGCAACGCTTTGCATTAACGCATATGAAATTACCAATCTTCTTCTTATACTCTCGATGAATAATACTGTATCATAAATGTTTTATTAATTTCCAATCGAAGATTAAAATAAATTTCGAATCATAAACTGATGACTAAATTGAAGCCCGAGTTGTTGCTATACTCATCAGAATTTCATAAAGTTTTTATGGATGGGTTCTATAACATCCCTCATATTTAGTGACGGATAGAAAAGGAAGCAAAAAAGCGTAAGATTCTGGCACTGATTTTCTTTGTGAAATAATAATGGTAACCCTGTCTAAAGTATTTATGAATTTCAGCGTATTCAAAAATGGCAGTGTTTGCGTTATATTTAGCGTGATTTATTTCCGTTACCAAGGAGAGAGTTCTAAAATAGGATGTTACTTCTTGATATGATCCTACAATCAAATGAAAAGTCACGGTTCCAAAAACATTTATATTCAAGAGGAATTAAGGAAAAAAAAAAAAGAAAGTTGATTACGTTATGTTTATCGGCGCCCGTTACAAATAGCGTCGTTTTAAGAGAGAAAATATAATAAATTACTCTCATAAATAGTTAAATAAGCATTCATATTGAATATGCGAGTTTCATAAAGATACTTGCTTTTTCCTGTTTACTTCTTTTTCTAATAATTTCCGTTTCGTTTGTTGAGAAATGATCTGAAAGAAACTTGTTTCTTTTCTTTGAATAATATAATATTTCTTTGAATTTTCCTGTAAAAATAGAAATAGAAATAATTTTAAATAGGAAATGTAGCTTTATTGACCTTTAAATATTCCAGTGGAGGGAGTAAGGGTATGAAATAGTTCTTTAAAAATTGGAATAATGGAATATTAAAGGAAAAAATGGAATAGGGCGAAATTTCCTTACAAAGATTTCCTGAGCCACACTCAAACACAAAAAAAAACTTTTACAAAACGCATTTGCGTTGATTTTGAATATTCTCATATATAAGAAAAAGATGGAGCAAATTGCTGATGCCAACTAACTTTCGAGTGTGATTCTAAACGTATCTTTTTTTACAACAGACGTCGTTGCTAAAGCAAGTTGGTATTACCGTAGTGTACTGTCATCTGTTGAACAGCGCCGAAACAAATGTGACGCTCATTCATTGGTTAGTTTTGATTTAATAGAGAATATCTTCCAAATCAAAATTTGATTTCTACTGCTTCAAGTTGTCATTGTCCATGACATTAAGATTCATCATCATACATACATCGAAACCAAACAACAATCACTCAATCTACTCCAAAGAAGGCGAAAACTTTCATATCGACTAGAAAAGTTATGGCGTGACATTTAAGAAAGTAAAAAGACGCCATACTCAATGATTTCTTAAAAATGGGAAAAAAAGATCACTACAGGGAATTTCTATCCTAATACCCTTCATATTCATGTAATTTCTTATGAGCAGAGTGTGGAAAGTTTAATGAAGATGAAATTCGAAACATTTGCTTAGCTTCTATTCATTTTTAGTGCTCACATAGCATATATATATATATATATATGACTCTTGAGCAGAGGGTACAGGAAGAAAAATATTAAAACCGGTTCCTTTTTACTAACTTCTATATAAATTGCTGTTCACATATATTTGTATATCTTTTCTAAATACAATATCAATAATACAATCTAAATACAATACAATATCATGTTACGCTCAAGCATTGAGGGCTTGGGAGCTCGGGACTTGACACTTATCAACATCCAATGGAGTAGAAATTTCAAACTCACACGTATAGCTCATCTAATAGCTTTTTAGTTTTAAACATTCATATTAAAAGAATTAATTACATATAAGTAAATAATTCGATATAAAAACCAACGTTTTTAAAAACAACGTTTTTATATGGTGGCAAAGTTTATTAAAGAAAATTATTGAAATATTAGTTAAAACTGTTGGCTATTTTTAACTTTAAAATTTACTTAAAAAAGAGACATTTTTGAGCGTATTAAAAAATTTATAATACTCATAAAATCAAAACATGCATTTGAAAGTTTGTAAGCCATTCTATTAAAAAAAAATGGGAACCAGAATTCAGAAAAAATTATTGTGATAAGACATGGTGCCAAATATTGGAAACTTTCTTTCTTGCTCATGATTATTGACTAAAAGTCAGCAACCCTTACTATCTCGGAGATAGTAAAGGGAGATAGTATCTCCCCTTTGTGAGTACAATAGTTTTACGAGGCGTCATGTGGTGTGGGGAGTGCCCGGTGTTCCCAGAGGGGGAAAATTTTTTTTTCCTCAATCCTAAAAGCGCCTAGAGGAAAGAATATTTTGACTTATTAAAATTATTGAAATATTAGTTAAAACTTGTCGCAAACGTCTAAATATTGCATTGTTAGGCGAGTACGAACGATTCCCGAAATTTCAAAGCTCTAGCTTGATGGGAAGTTGGTTAAATTAACGATCGAAAATTTGATGACACACACACACACACCAAGTGAAATTCAGAAAAACGTTGTAAAAAAAAACATTTTGAAATCAAGAATTAATTACATATAAGTAAAAAAACATTTTGAAATCAAGAATTAATTTAAAGGCGAATTAAAAAGTATAAAAATAATTTTTGAACGTAAAATAATATACAATTTACAACAGCAAGAGGCGTTAAAACTTCTTTTGATCTTATATATATGTAATTATTTATAGTACCTCATTTATCGGTAATTACCTAGATACATTTGTTAAGCGTCTCAAGCTTTTATAAATTAAAAATTATTTTAAAATTAAAAAACATTTTTACATCTTTTAATCCATATTTAATGAAAAATAGATTTAATAATACTATTTACTTAAATTTATTTAATAATCCTACACCCAGAGAAAAACATTTGGATCTACAGAAAAATTGTTTTATTAACTCATAAATATTCTACAGAGAGTCAAAGTATGGTATAATTACCTTCAGAGAGCCGAATAACCTTTGGTTTTGTTAAAATATACTAGAAGCGACTCAAGTACCTGGTGAAAGAGATAGTAGAAGCCGAAATATTCCCTTAAGTAATTAAAGAGTACCTTTAACGAGGAAGGAAATAATTGATCTCGTGGATTGAAAAAACTTTCTTCCACATAAAAAAAAATAGGAAAAAAGTATGTCGCTAATTAACTTAAAAGGAAATAAGAGAGTCATTTTTTTACATTACACTGTAATGAAAATATGTTGGAATAATATAATGAGTTTCCTCATATATCATTAATTTTTCACTCATAATCTCCTTTAATGAAGAACTGGCGGAAAAAAATTGATGTCAGTATTAAATGTCGTGTACAGAAGCTTTCACGCTATCAACATTGCTATTTTAATTAATCCATGATTTTTAAATAAGTGTATTTAAAACAGTAAGACGATCTCTCATGATATTAACTATGAAAATGCATTTGAACGTCTGCATTATACACGGAGAAAAAAGAAATACTCAAAAATGAATACCTAGACGTACTCATTTTGAAATGAGTATGTTTGTATCAGATTTGAGCGCATACCTTTATCGAATGTGAACATTACAAGTATTCAAAACCAAAAAAAAAAAAATAGGAAATCAGCATTCTCAAAAAATTATTACAGATATAAGGACTATAAAAGTTCCTTTTATATACTGACTACGTATTTTACAAAGTGGGTTTCAAAAACAAATATGGTTTGCTTTAATATTTCGAACTATATTTCGTATTTACCACGCTACACGCGGTAGAATACAGGAATACTAAAATGAGTATGTACGGATACTCATTTTTGCGTCTGTGTTTGTTTACATTTTTTTCTCAGTCACAACAGAAAGATTATTTTATTTAAGATATAAAAATGTTGTGGAATTGTTATTGATCATGATTTATGATTTGAAAATGATTTTCTGTGAGTAGTTATTTGTGCTTTACAGGTGTTTTTTTGTCTGTATTCATACTGTATTCACATCGTAATCGTAGCTTAGTGACTACTTACTTTAATTTGCATTAAAATTATTTTCATACAAGTAAATATTTGTGTATGAAGCTTATATTTTATAGAATAACATTACAGTATTCAAAAAGCAGTGTTGTTAAAATTTTAAGCCATTTTTTTTTATCTATACAGCGATGATGTTCTACAAGAATTCCATTTTTTTTCACTTCATAAGTGTCTAAGGAAACTGTCTTTTTTTAATTGACAGAGAAATTATTATACATTTTTATCTTGTTTTAAGATATATATTTGTATGTAAGATTTTACTATTTTCGAAGAATTGTACATCCGTATTTTGTTCCAATAATACTGTGTGGTAATCAAAAAAGTTAGAAATGATACATTCAGAATAAAATGTTGACAAAAATAGTTTTTATTCCTGATTAATTTTATTATGAATTGAAGTAAATTTCAGATGCTTTATGACAGGAGTAAGATAGTTCAGAATATATATTTTTTAAAGAATATGGTTTTAATTTAAACTCAAATTCAATGTATATTTTGGAATCAAATTTTCACAATCTAATCAGGCATCCTTCCTGTTATGTCTCACTGTTCATCATATTATAAGTGATTGTCTTGTGTTTCATCACTATTGTCTCACATTTTTTAAGTAATCCAATTTAAACTCCTATGACCCCTACGGTTAGTTCCTATTTTGAGGGGGCCTGGCGCGCTTTAAATTTTTTTTTGGCGATAAGGCGCCAAATATGGTTACCATGCAAATTTTTTATGGTAACCCTAGTGAATCTATAAATAGGGATTCGACGCTTTGTTTTCTCCTTTTTACGCTGGATTGGATACGAACGTTGTTGATTGCTGAGGTACCGCGATTTTTGAAAATCCGTTGTACATTGAAAATGTCAACGTCCAGTGATTCGCTTCAAATAATTTTTTTTGCGGAAGGTGAAAGAAAATCCGCAGTAGTAATTCGGAAGGCTATCTTTTGGAAAAGGTTCTTTTCCTTAAAAAATGTTTTCGTCGGTATAGTGATCGGCTGAACAGCGTCCGTTGGAAGCCGTTACATTGGATCATGTTGTACCATTTTCGTTCCTCCGAAATGGGAGAAAATCTGCGTTTGGATAGAATTGGATATTTGAAAGTTGTTATTTAATCCAATTACGATTGGTATGGTGAACGTGGTTTGCAGACATTCGTCCGACAAAAATGGATTGTTTTGATTAGTTTTCCCGAAAGGGAGAAAATTAGCGTTTAGAAAGCAAAATAATTTCTAATAACGGTTTTGAAGCAGTTCGTTGAATATTAGGGAATCAACTACTGTTTTCATGTTCGTGGGTGCAGATTTATTTCCTGAATAAGGTCAGTAAATTTTATCCATTCGTTTTCGCAATGTTTCCTTTTTATGTTATGTATTTTTACTTTTATTCATTGTAACTGAAATTCCAAATGCGTTGTTTTGTCTACTAGACACGACGATTTCCGCGTTTTTTTTTTCATTGAATACGTCTGCTGACTTCAGAATTTGCCTTCCAGTACTACTTGTTTGTGTTATAATTCAAAATTTGATTTTTATATAATTAAGGTTTATACACAGAAATTTCATATCTTGGTTTCTTTTTATAATGTGGCCCAAAATTATTGCAAAATTTTGAATAAATATTTGGTGCAGTATATTCAGATTTTATTCTATTCATGAACTCCAACCTTTATGCACACTGAATAAATAAAACAATCCCTTTTGTATTCGATACATGACACAAATACTATAGATATGTATAATTCATTATAAATCGTAAAAACACTTATAAATGTTCACCTTAGTACAGGGCCAATCATATTACCTACACCTTTTATATGTTGATACTTGTATTTTTATTTACACAATTTAACCACTTTATTCATGCATTTCTTTAAGTTAATATGCTTGTGCAGAGATGAATTACCTTGTAATTCATCTGGTTCTGGTGTTGGTTGGAAGAAACACGAATGACATTTGCACGACAAGGCAACATTACAGATTCTTAAACAGTACTCAAGATTTATAGAATGTAAAATTTTCTATTTCCTCAAAATTCTATTTTTTATCCACAACTGTATCATTCCTATTCAAATATAATTTTAAAAATTAACATTTTATACATATTTTTAAAAATCAGATTATCACTAATATAAATTTAGGTATGTGTCTTGTTGTTTACAATAGTTAAAATTTCTCTTCATTTACATTAAAACATATAAGTAAAAATTGTATTTGATTAATAAATATTACTTTGAGAAAAAGAATTTAATGCTAGCTAAATATATATTATTAAATTTGAAATTGTATATAGAATTTACATATTCACATATCTTTTTCTTAAATACTGTTGAAACCTATTTGAAACATTATAATCAACTTATGATTAAATTAATTTTGTTTGCAAAACACATTAAAAAACCCTTCAAGGTACAAAATTGCACCCGTTTAAATCATAAATTGTTATATAACTGTTACAGCTTTAATTATTTATCCTGATTAAACGAGAAAATAGTTTAATCCAATATTGCTTTATTTTTTAAACAAGCAGCCTGATAAATATAAAGTGTTTATATATAAAATATACTATAATTCAGAAGAGCGTAATTACACTTTAAGTATTCACATGTATTTTTCAGAGGGTTTAAAATAATTACAATACTAGAATAAATATTGAGGCCCTTATTTTTAACATGACAGAATCAACTGATGATCTAATGATGAATAACAATATTAAAACATGAAATAATTTGAAATACAAAATAAGCTTAATCAAAACAAAAGACTGGAATAGTCGTTAGCAGCTCAAAAATACATCTGTTTAAGGCAGAAAATAATTTAAAACTTATATTGGAAGTGTACAAACAAATGCCAGAAGCAAGTTTAAATAGGCTTACTGAGCAACATTTTAACTACACAATTAAACGGGCATAAGTCTATAGATGTATAAAAACATACTCAGATTATTTCCTATCGAATGTAAATAATTGAATAATGTGAGAATTGTATTGAATATATGAATTGAAATAAAACTGATGTACAAGATGTAAACAGCTTGCTCATAGAGAAATCGGATGTTAACACATACCACATAGGTTTGTTTTGGTAGACATATATGTTGGTAAAATTATTAATTTTTCACTATGTGTGATTTATGACAAATTTAATTATATGCTGAATGTAATAAATATTCATCTTATTTTGGCACATTATTTAAAAAATATTGTGTTGCAAGTTTTACGTATTTACTTAGACACCTAATAAGTCATACTATTTGATTCATTCAGATCAAAAATGAACTCAATTTTAAGCAACACCAAAACATGGCAGTAGCTGTTGCAGTAGAACATAATATAGGTCAAAACAAAATTGAAAAAGTTTATGTATATCATGACACAAATCTAAGTGCTAAAATAACATAATTTAAAATTCCGCTTTTAAAGGTTTCTAACCAATAAAATGGCTTACAAGTCTTGAAATAGGCAGGTTTACAAAAAACTTTTGTATGCAATTAACCTTTCTAAGAGAGTAATTTGGTGTAAAATTTATAATACTTTTTTTAGAACAGAAATTACAAAATGAACATAATTGGCAAAATGAAACATGTTAATCAGTTTCAATACTTTTTATTATTCTATATTCCAAAATTTCTTTACAATATGTGACATTATGTATAAAAATTAAATGTATTTACAAACTAATGCATAATGTATATTTTGTTTTAATTATGAACTGATCCATGTTGTTTAAATTAGATTTATGTTATTGTATAATACGTGTCGCAAAAAAAGCTTTAATTGAAAACACTTGTGATATTTCTAAAAAAAATCTTATTATATTGATATTTTTTTATAATAAAAAAATATCAATTGTCATAAGGAGACAAGCTCTGTCCGAGTAAATTTTAATCCATTAACACCAATTAAAAATACACGTGTTTAGGAAAAAAAAAAACTTTAAAATTCCTTGTATAACACATGTTTTGGGATCTAAGTGTGTCAAAGTTCATAATTCAAAGCAGCAAGAACTGCTTTATAGAATGGATGGTTTCACAGACCAAGCAGAAATTCTTACATGTAATAGTTTATACTATAATGGTTAAGTATATTCCAAAAATATAGCTGTATTATATGGTTGTGTAGATGACTTGCTTCTCTTTCGAAAAATTAAAGAACTGTCTACATAATAACAATGCAAAAATAGTATATTTATTTGAAACAGCGTTGTTTGAAAAGCATTTTCACTCGTAGTTAGTAACCTGACAAAATGTTGTTTTGAAAGAAGTAAAAAAATCTGTTTACATATGAGAACTTCCTATATTTTTAATACCTCATTGTACACTACATTAAAACATAAGCAATGTTGTACGAATGGGGATAGAGTTGGAATATAGCATGGATTAGATAGCAGTGTTTATAAGTGATTTTTAAAGCGACATGCCTTCATCTGCAGGAGTTAAAATATTATTATTTTTTTTAATATTCTTGTTTCAAAATTGTGAATGTTTTGTTTTAAATACCCGATATCTAAGTGCATGATATTCAGAATAAATTTTTCATAAATATGATACGGTTTTATTTTTTCTGTGTACAGCGAATCATTAATTTTAGGTATTAGTCTAGTTATGATGTTAATTCAAAAGTAAATATATATTAGATGGGGGGGGGAAATGCTGTACACAGTAATGTACAGCATTTTTTACACATGTAAACAATGTACATGAAAAAAATGTTAAGTTTTTTATAATGGAAAATCTAATATTCATCATAATGTTTCAAGATATTCCTAATAACTTATTATTAAGTGACTGAACTTTAAATTAAACTCCATTTTCTGCACATATAGGAAACAGACTATATATTGCTTCTAAAAACATAAATATAATTCTTAATGAACTGAATTGCTTCTGTAACTAATAGCTCAGATTCCTTACACATTTGTTTTGAAAAGAATTTAACTCTTGAATCGAATCGATTTTCGTTAATTAAAGATTTATTAAACCACTCGAATTGATTTAAATTTGAGGTATAAGCTCAAATTACAGTTTATGATCACATAACAGTTGCATTTTTGTTTCTAAAAGTAACAGTTTTGTTACAGTAAATGAATGAATTTTGAATCGGAAGTTTTGTAACAAAATCTTCATAAAGTGTAAAATAATATATAAGATGAAGAAAATGATACTTGCAAATAAAGGAGCGCTTATTTATTTCCCTGAAAATTTTAATTGATATATATTTTTCTGTTTAAAATTCATTTTCGATACAACACAGTATCGGAAAATAAATTCAAAACATACTCACTGGATTGTTTGATTCTCATATTTGATGCAGTAACAGATTCACAAATGAATACTTGACACTCATTTTTCTATTCCACACTCATAATTGATACAAGATTATATTCAAAAATGAGTATATGAAGTTTCTATTTTGAGTACGTACAAAAACGAGTATGTGCGAGTCTCAAATATGAGTATGTTGGGATCGGAACTATTTTGAGTATGTGACGTATTCAAAAGTGAGTACGTGAAGTTGCCATTCTGAGTATGTGCTTGTTACTGAAAATGAGTATGTACGAGTCTCAAATTTTAATACGTTGGCATCGGAGCCATTTTGAGTATGTGAAGTATTCAAAAGTGAGTACGTTCTACTCGATTTTGAATACCCGTTTTTCGCAGTGTATCCGCATACTGAGAGTTTCGTTTTGTTTCTCTTAAAAAAAGATTAAATACTTTCATCATCATCCTTAGACATATCATATGTAATAGCGTTTCCTGTTGAACTGTGTAGAAAACACTATACTCGATTGTAAAAGAATAACTAATTTCATTTTGAATTGTTTTTATGAAAAAATAGTATTTTAATTCATATATGATTAGCAAAAATTGGAATCAAAATTTTATATTCCTACCTTCATCATTTCAATAGACTCATAGTTTTCAGAGTTTTTCAGAGTCAGAGTTTTTGTTTCATACATATTACACTACGTGAACAAAAAAGTCGCTTACCTTATATTTGGTTGGGCTACGATTACACCTTTGACTTGGATTACACTGAGTATCCGACATGTCATTGTTTCAGTAAGATTCTGTAGGGCTTCTGCGGTTAATATCATCCATTTTGCAACAGTTTTTCACCGAGAACTGACAACGAAAGAAAGGTACCACTTGGTAACCGCTGTCCCAATATATCCCAAAGATTTTTGATCAGCATCAGATCCGAGTTTTGTAGTGGTACGTACGAGAAAAATCAATCCTCATGTTCACTTACCAATTCTGAATAATTTGCTTTGGGGAATAAAAATTCAGTGTTGGGATGACCCGGTCATTAAGCGAATTTAAGTAATGCATATTTTCGTCGCATAATGCTACTGATCCTTGATGTTACTGTTGATGATGATGAAACCCATTGAATCAATCCTAGATCATAAACTGCCTCCATTTGCTTGTACACTGGGCACTATATATGAAGGAATCGTGGTTTCTAAGGTTAACTTCTTACCATGATGCATCCATCGTGAGCCCATCGTTCTTGGAGGGCGTTAGACTGAATCTTGTTTCTTTAGACTACATGATATTTCCCCATTGCTTAACAATCAAACTTTTATGCACCTTAGCAAATTGAAGCCGTTTATAACACGGTTAATCGCCGAACAAGTAGTTTTCTTGTGGCTCTACAATTGTTAACTTGCTCTACTCCTTTAAATTCTCGACGTATTTTGTGTTTTGAAATGATTCTATGTTAATTTTTAGATAATGCTTGATTTTTTTTATAACGATTAATTTTTTGTGTGATTTTTCTCCACCAGTCACTTATGAGATCTTCGATTAAGAGGGATTTTAAAATTCTTTTCGGTCACATTTAACCCGATATGGTAACCGTTCATCATTATCCTTCCAGGTATTCATTATGCGTAGGACTCTTCTCAGCAATTTCTAGTAATTTCAGTGATATCTTTAGTCGTTTCGGTTTCTTTTTTAATTCAGGTAGACCATTAATTTGACCCGCAGAAATATCTATTTCACAACTAAGTGGAACGTTTACACACATACTTGTTACAGAAATGATCGATTGTAAAATGCTTCAGCACTATTTAAGGAATAAATTAGCGGTGAAAACATATAAATCACAGTGATACCGAGCTAATCAGGAAATCTTATGTATTTGAATGTTTATTTCCTGCGGTGTTTTGGTTTTGGCCAAGTAGTGTATCTTGCACACTATGCACTGCTTTAGAAAACTAACAATTTACGCATATGGATTCTTCATTCAATTATTTGCCTCATTTAACCAAAACAAAAATGTATTTTTAAAAGTAACTAAGTTACGACTATTTGACAAATACGTGTGAAAAACCCTTTTAGTATTCACTTACGTCTTATACTTTGACAAACATTTGGGGCAAATCGACAGAAAGTGACCAATTGTAATTATTTTGTTTTTCCATATAAAGATCTCAACTTATAGTTTGACTAAAGTTGATGATTAAAACCCAAATTTTTTAAGAAATTATAATTCAAATTACTTCATTTCAGCGATCTCAATGATAATTATTTTCATATTTTTCATAATAAGCATGCTTAATAAAATCAAATAAGAATTTCTTAAAATTATTTATTTATGCATTAGCTGATGAATACACTCTCAAATATGATAATGAATAAATCGCAGAACTGAAAATAAAATTTTGATGAATAATTGAAAACAACAAAAGAAATATTAACTTTATTCATTAAAGGCAGTTTTTTTAAAATTAAATAGTATATTTTCCAATTTATAAGACAAATGCAATAATTTGACTAATAATAAATAAATTGGAGGATCCGTTTTGAAGAAAACGCACACCCACACGCGCGCATACACGCACATAGATACATACACACACACACAGATATATATATATATATACATTAATAACTATCCCTTATGAAACATTCTTTTGCGTCAAGAAAGTAAATTCTATGTTATTTAAAAAGAAGAATTAATTATATTTATGAAACTGAATAACAAACACTATTAATTAATTTCGAGATGCTTAAAATTTTTAATGCATTTATCTCAATGACTACAGCATGATAAAAGACATTCAGAATTCGATATTTTCTTAAGGGTAAATACTTTGGGTTTAATATGAAGAAAATTAACAAATGGAATAGAAAACATCAAAACTCAATCTCATTTATTCTTCACAGAATAAATGAACCCTTTTACGAATATTAAATTAACTTTGCCTATGCTGATTTATATTTTTACTACTTTTTTGCATGATGATAGAATACATTTCAATAGCTCTTCGATTCAAAATTTGTAAGGGTTTCATCTGTTAAATGTATTCCAAAATATTCTAAAGACGTTCAATTAATTAGTTAGCTCCTTTCAGTTACAAAAACCTTTGCTTATTTACGAAACGAAAGGCTTGTAATAATGACTGAACTTTTGAAAAGAACCTTACTTTGAAGAACTATTCAATTTCTTCTAATTCGTTAAGAATGCCAAATGGTTCTTTTGTGTGGAAATATGAATACATTCATTGAATTCTAGTTTCCAAAGTTTAATAAAATCTTTTATGATTTAGAGAAAGAGTATTAGTATGTTTCAAGCTTCTTTATCGAAATCATAATAAGGTTACGTTTAGGTATGTAAATCATCTTATTAGAAGAGTTTTTAGTTATATGTATCAAATTTATTTAATGTGCAACAATGATGTTACCTTTTTTTTCCCGTAGAAGTTCTGAATATGTCGTGATCAGAAAAGGTTAGTAAAAACTGAATTTAAAAGAATTTCGATTTTAAGAGCAGAAAATTATTTATAGTAGCTATTCATAAATTATATAAACCTTTAGATAGAAGGTTTGTAAGCTAATATTTATTGTTAAACATTTCTTTTCGCAATAGCAGTCGTGCAATAAAGTTGAAATACCAAAACTAACGTATTGTTACGTTAAAAATAAAACATTTTTAGTATGCATAAGGCTATCTTCTCTTTTTATCGAAATTTAATTGCTGCCACGTGGAGTTGTCATTGTTTTACGTCATCGTCAATCAGGTCTGGATTCCTCGAGATTCACCGAAAAACAAGAAGTAATTAAAAAAAATGGGTTTCTCATAATGAGTGTTCTCCTAGGAAGACGAAGATGATCTCATCAGCCGAAAAAGTAATAGTGACTTTTTTTGGGATGCTAATGATGTAATATTCATGGACCTCTTAGAAAAAGCAAAAACGTTCTCTGGATTGCGGTAATTGCCTTCAACAATGGTGACAACAAAAGTTGAAGAGGCTTAATACTTAACCCGTAACTTGGTTGTTACGAACACTCTAAAAATAAATTAATAAATAAAAAGACATGATAAGTTTTCTTCTACCAACAGGTCGAATGTCCGAATTGCACTCAAAGTCAAACGACTGTTTCCTTCGTTGCGGGGTGAAAAACCATCTTCCTTGAGGGGCGAAATCCATCTCACACCAAAGTGATGACATTGGACTTAAATATTAGATGGCATTAATATTATTAAATTAGTAAAACTATTGGTTGCATATGCTTTTCACTTAAACTTGTTTCTCTAGCTAAGACAGTAGCTTTTAAAAAATCACTTCAGCGCAAAAGTCAGGGACGGCTCTCCGGCTATGGCGCAAAGGTCAAATTGACCTACCACCTTAACAAGAGACAGTCAATAATGTCAAAGAAAATGATTTACAAACGTTTAGTACTACAGGGTGCTGAAGTGCATCAATCCCAGTTGTAGCTGGAAAAATAACCTTCTCAAAATATTACCTAGAAAATATATTTCGCATCATCACGATGCTACTGGAAAGAGAATATGCAGTACCTCTCTTCAACAGCAATGACTACAGAAATAGAAACCTCTAAAAAAGTTATCCAAAGGAGAATTTTTTTTTTTTTTTTTTTTTTTTTAGGACGCTGCAGAAGAAGACAGGATAAGTTTTCTACGGATCGGCAGATCGAGGGTTCAAATCGCCGTTGTAATTCAACATTAACGACCTCCTTTTCCTCCACAATATGGGAAGAACCATTCCTCAAAGTAGCAGAGACATATTACCATAGATTGATAATACTGCTGTGAGTTATTCCATTTGAATTCTGCATTCACAGTATTCTATTTCCCCTTGCTAATATGTGTACTTTTTGAACTTCCCTCATATAGCAAAGGAGTCAGATTTTATACCAGAAAAAGTCGATTCATCAAGACAAAATTATGTAGAATTTGTTGGACGTGTAGAATTAAGAGGTCAAAAAGTTAATGCATTTTTCGATTTGAAAAAAAAATTCCTAGTTTCTGTCTTATTCTTTAATATTACACGAAAGCTGCTGTAACTTATTTTAAAAATGTTTAGGAAATGATACATTTAAATTTCAATTATTTATATTTAAAATGTTCGTGGAAAATTTGTTGTTAGATGCGGGTGAGAGACACCGTATTCTCTTTATAAACTTGACTGACAATAAACATTAAATTACATTTGTAAAATGCAGATAATTATTCTGTAATAATACGAGAATTTTCTGGTACTTTCTAATTGACCTTAGTTGTGATATCATGATGAGCTCCCCTGAATACCCTAAATCTTTACCTTTATTGTTGATCCTAACAATCTCAGTCCATAGAATCGGTTTCTTACCAATGACTCTCTTCGCCAGTGTAAATTCAAATAAAGCTGAAAAAATTGTTGATTCTGAACCGTGTACTACCTCTGAGATTCCATCTGTGTTCAAATAAAAACTACAATGCATTTTGATCCATGTAAGTACTTGTTGCTTAAAAAACACTCTGGTAACTACAATCTATTATTACTTTTGTTAGAGAAATAATCATTCCTATATCTAAAATACATCTAGAAACTAAATTATGAGTTACATATATGTTTCTCAAAAACATCAAGATTTCATTCATTTGAAGCGTTTTGAGAACATAGTTTTAAAGGTCATGTTTGATTCTTGACTATAATGAGTTTAGTAACAACATCATTATTTTTAATGTCTTAGAAATTTGTTCAATTTTATTTACATTTCAGAACACAAATTAAGCGAACGACAAATCTCATTGCCATTGATAAATACGTATAAGATATATAACAAATATAATAATGTAGTAGGTAACAGCACTGTGATGTGAGTGAAATTTATAAGCAGAATTATCGTAATTTTAGATCTAAATCAGTTCGTACTCATTAATAAAACATTCATTAAGATAGTAATTAAATAAGGGAAATTAGTCGCAGTCGTGTTAAGAAAAGATCCACATTCCAAGAAAAAGGTCTTGACTCAGAAATATATTTAGAATTAATTTTACTGCATTTATTTTTTATATCGCATATGGTTGACTTATATAAATGAACATACACTACTGGCCATTAAAATGACTCTTCTAGAATGAATGAAAATAACAAAATGATATTTATTGGATTATACTAGAAATAACAAGTAATTAAATGTTCATGAAATTTGGAAGTATAGATCCTGAGTATCCAGAATAACTACCTCTGGCACCAATAACAATTCTGATACACTTGAGTTAAACAGGAGTGGGGACATGAACAAGCCTCGATGCCACAGTTCATTGATTGTAGTGCCTGGCGTATGGTGACGAGCCAGTCGCTCGGTAACCAGACGTTTTCTATTGGGGAGATATTTGGAGAACATGCTAGCCTGGATAGCAGCTGTACATATTCAGTATCAATAAAGGTCCATACAATACCGGCAACATGAGATCGGGCCTTGCTGATATGTAGCAGGCTCGAAGAAAGGGTTGAGACACGAGCCTTAACACACCAGAAACTTGACATTCGAAGGGCCATCTATGCAAATAAGAGGTGACCAAGATTTGTATCTAATGGCCCTCTATACTAAAGGTGATGAGCTAGTATGACAATGTCGAATGCGCACTGACAATGTGCGTTCTCCACGCCGCCGACACCATCAAACGCGGATGCGACCATCACGATGCTGTAAACAGAACCTGATGTCGTCTGAAAAAACAAAGTCCCGCCATTGCTGCATTCAGGTTCGTTGTTAATTACAACATTGAAGGCTCTCATGTCTGTAATGTAGGAGTACGGGTGGCCGAGCTGACAGTCCACGCTGCTGTACGGACTGTTCGTGCAGACACTTGTTGTCTTGTAAATGATTCCATTCCTTGATTTAGGGCTCGTGACGTGGCTCTATGATTCATTAAAGCTTTGCGGGTAATATGACTGCCTGCTCGGCTATGAATAATATTGAATCATTGAGATCCAGCACAGCTTTCTGAAACCATTGATTCTGTACTCTGCAGACAATCATAAGATCTCGACCGATGTGAGAAGCAATATTACGATGCTATAAACTGCAATCCCGGTGGACTATAATTCTACCTCTACAAAAGTCAGAAACGTGCTGAGGAGCATTTCTTCGTTTTACGCGAGGCATCATAACAGCTTTTCACCTGGCAACAACGTTCAAATGCAATTAGTGTATGAGAAACTGCTGTACAATTCCATCTGCTGTGCAACAAATATAGGGTTGGCTACCAGCGCTTGCTTTCCATTTATGCATTGAAAAGCTAATCATTTGAGTTAATATCATATCGTATTCTTAGTGTGGTAATTTTAATGAACAGAAGAATATATTATGCACATAAATTCATAAAATCATAACATTACAGATGGTTTAGAAGAAGTTGTTTAGTATGAATTAGCAGTCACTCTGTTACGGTGTAAAAACCATACCACTTGTAATGTTTTTTGAAAAAGTCATGTTTTTAAATATTTTATCTCAGTACTTTTACTCAGTAAGCTAAGCAGTTTTAGCTTAGTTGTCATAGGAGCGGATTTGTGGCAGCGTCGTTTTCGTCGAGCTGTGGATTCGAGCTCCGATGCCACTGAGACCCGCCGTTTAGAGGAGCTGATGCACGTTAAATCTTGTTCAGGTCCCAAATTCTCCTGGTGGGATGGTGTGGAATTTTCGAGTGTGAGGTGTCAGCTTAGGTGTCTCTAAAAATTACGACTTCCATTGTCAATATCCCTCGCGTTGCCTCTTGGTGCGAAGTCTGAAACGAAGAAAATATTTTTGAACAAATATATAGAATATTTATCGCATTTCAGTTTAATGTCTTTGTAATATTTTAGTAACTTAACGAACATTTGTTTCTTTTAAATTTGGAAAGAAATGTCTTATTTTTCTTGAAAGAAATTTTTTTTTTTAATGTATAAGCTCTGTGATTTTATTCCAAAGCATATAAATCCAATAGCCTTGATTGAAATTGAAATATTGGTTTCACATTTCTGATGAATGCTTTTAAAAAGTAACATTCCGTTCTCAGAAGTATCTTAACAAACAATAAATAATTTATGTTGTTTTCTCTGAATTATTTGAAAGATAACAATGTTTTCAATACGCAATATATTTTATTTCATTTTTATAATTAAATAATTTTTATCCTAATGATTCTGAATAGCAATCTCTTATAAAATGCGCCGATTTATTTTAAAGATAATTAGATTTAAAAATGTACGAAATAAATATTCTTTTACAACGCATTATTCGGAATATTTCTTTTATTTTTTTATAAAAATCCATTCTCGCAAATAAACTTTCACGGAATAAATAGTACGTTTTGCAAAGAAAAATTTATAATTAGTATCAGTAAAAAAACATTTCTGAAAAAAAAAGTTACACTTGGAAGGAATCAAGATGCGTAATTTCAAATTAAGAAATTGTTTCATTTCTGTTAGATATGCTAATGATTAAAATATCAACATTGGAGGCAATTCAGCAAATAATATGTCCCCCCCCCCGCGGAATTAAGGATCCTTCCACCAAAGTGCATAATTTTTATTCTAATTAGTGGGTTTAATATATCACTTTTGAAATTTAGAATGCATTGAGAAGAAAACGACAGATATTTGAACAGTTGGACGCCTTTGAGAAGGGTCGCCTTGTAGGTTTGGTTTTATTAACGTCGCACTAGAAGCAACCCGAGGACTATTGGCAACATGTTTTTGAATATCGGCCAAGTGACGAGGACTACACTAAAGTTAGCATTCTCCTCTCCTAAATGCCACGCCAATAAGAGGACTTTGGGCCTCGACAGATTTAACGTGCATGAGCACCGGAGGCTACACGGCAGGTCTTTAGGGGAATCAAGCCTTGAACTCAGAACTCGACGAAAACACCGTGACCAAACCACTAGGTCACTAAAAGCAGATTAGGAGATTTATATAGTACTAATACAACAATTTAAGAAATATCGTTAGTTAGAGCTAAATTAAACTTTATTTAAACTTTGAAAATAAAGAAGCTGTAGAGAATTTTACTACACTTTTTAATACCTACAAGATACATGTACCTATTCCTGATGAAAATCACAAAAATATTTTTTTTTTCTCATTCAAGCTTAAAAAAACTTTGCATACTTCTAATTTTGAAAGGAGTCGACTCGGTATAGAATTTGTTCTACTCAATTCACAACATTCTCGATTTTCCACAAAGGTAGATCAGTGACTAGTATGTGTATTCAAATGATCAAAATATGAAAGATTCAATATATCCTGAATTCATTGAAAAAACTGAAACAAACATTGTAGTATTTCTCTTTTTCCATATTCTTGGACAATTTAATCTTCCGGGTTTTCATTTGAATTGCTGCCAACATTTTCAGCACTTTGGAAACCCTCATCTGATTTCCAGAGTGCTTAAAATGTTGATCAATGAATCTACTGGTGGATCATCGATCGATATTTCTTCATCAGATGAACTTTTTACAGAGGTGTCACTGCAGTTTGAGGAGAGACTAGTATAGAATTTCTGCCATTAATCAACATGTTCTTAGTATATTTGAAATATGATAGACAAATAATTAAAATGACGAACAACAAATTTGTATATTTTGCAAATAATATATTTTTCAAGCACAAAAAACATGCTCCCTGACTATTTTGCATCAAGAACGAAGTGAAAAATATATAAGGATAAAAATAAAAGAAAATCAAAGATTTAAATTTATTTTTAAATCCATATAAAAGGTAAAACAATTATTTTTTGATTTTTAAGCTAAAAAGTATAAATAATAGTTTCATAGATTCGACATTATGTAAACAAAAATTAAAACTAAATACATTAGCAATTGCTGCTTTACTTTATTTTCATAAACAATTTTGAAAATAAAGTAAAAAGACTTACATATTTTAATTTTACAAATAACAATGTTTCTCAGAGCTTTCAAATTTAAGAAAAAATAGGCAGTGGACTTACCTATGAATGTTGAGGTGTTCAATAGAAGAAACTTTATATCACATATCACATAACAAGATGGTGGCTAAAATAAGATATATAATGGGAAATTATTCCTTCACAAATATTTTCAGCTTCACAGAACTATTAATGCCATGCGTCGATGATCGAGGGAACTATTTAGTAGTAATTCTGAAGTGTACCATTGGCAATGGGTGGATAGAATATTTTTAATATTAATATGACTCTAGTGTTATATATTTTGAAGTATCGTTGGAACACAAAGCATTGCATTTCGATGCAAGCCATTAAAATATGACTCAAAATCTTTCTCGGTCACAAGGTTTGCCCAATATATATAGGGACTGAAGTTATAAAGAGGAATTTATTAAAGATATCTATACAACTAGTGTTAATAATTAACAAAATATGATCCTTTTGCGTTAATATAATGCTGCCAGAGGCTTTATCCCCCTTTCCTACATATCGTAAAAGTTAGGAGCAAAAATTTATTCAGGCACTTCATCAAAACTGCTTGAACACATAAGTTGTTCCTATCTATAAGTTTCCGATAAAAATTGTTGAAGTTTAAATGAAAATTTACTGGCAGAAAGCTGTTCGTTTATTTGCGCCATTTTTATTTTCCATCCAAGCCATTAGAATGTTACTCTCGAGCCATTGAAGAGTGTACGGTTTAGGAGATTTACACACTCCTATGGCTCAGAAACAACTGACATGTGTCTCTTATCTTGGATCGTATCCCTTGCTATCCATTCCACACATTGAAACTATTCTGAATCCTTTCCCATTATCTGGAAGAAAATCAGTTCTTATATTACATGGACGTTGGTTTGATTTTATTAACGTTGCACTAGAAGCAACATAAGGGGTATAGGTGACGGACCTCGTAAATTTGAGCCTCGGTGAAGTGTCGATGATGACACCTGAGCTGGTACCCTCTTTCCTAACTTCCACACCACTCCAAAGGGAGGACTTTGGGCCCCGACAGATTTAACGTGCATCAGCCCCGGCTACACGGCTGGTCTTTAGTTGCAAAAAGGCTCAAACCCACGACTCGTCGCCGGCTGCGAGTCCGAAGCTTTAACCACTAGGCTATCGCGGACACATATTTATTGGACAAACCACGTACTTTCTCAGATAAAAACGGCAGAGTATCGGTACCTTACTTTGATTTAATTGCTGTAGATAAGGTAAAGTACTTTTAAAGATATTTTTAAGTACTGCAACTTATTCATATTTAAATGCATCAATTAATCTTTTATAAAATCAGACCCCTATTTCATTTTTTATAATTAAATATAAAACATAATCATACTTTTACATGTTAAAATAAAAAATTGTCTTTTTTTATTTAATATCATTAGATTTTGGGGACGTACTATATTAAACGAGATTATATAGTTATTATCCTCAAACAACTTCGTATTAATATAGAAAGCACTCTATAATCCAGTGCCTTCCGGATTATCGAATGTTAGTTTAGATTTTATAAGAAAACTAAAGAGAAATATTCTAAATAAAATTCAAGAGATTTAAACATTTTAATGCGTATTTACAAACATTCTCAACCTCTGTAGACAATATGAATATTCTAAAAATATATTTCGCCCCATTCGAGCAACTACAAAATTAATTTCAAACATTTAGCATTAACTTTATAAAATATTCTCGTTCTGATAGAAACACCATACAAAAAAATTAATACAAAAAAAATGAAAAGTAAAATAAATTATTATGAGCTACTCTATGTAATCACATTCTACCTCTTATCAGTTTTGAAGTCAGTACTTGGAGAACATCTGCTAGACTTCAAGAACAATTTACTGTACAGTGCACTGTATGTGCACAATTTTATTAATGCTCCAACAGGTATATGTAAACCATAAGAAAACAAGGAACACCAATCTGAAATAAAAACTCACAGTTACGTTGGGAGAAACTGCAAGCATCGCTCTATCGAAACTGGTGGACAAAGTAAACTCAGTACCAAAATCACATGAAAAAAAAAAAACCTGAAAGCGAATAGCCTGGTAGGTTCAGGATTATGGAATACGCCGAAAAATCGTTTGCCAGATTAAAAAGCGCTTACTGTTTTAGGATAAAAATTCCAAATTGGGGCCTTGATCTTCAACACAAAACGAAATAACTTTTAAAACTACATATATTGCTAGTCATTCATTTGTCAAGTAAATAACTAAACTTTTACTCAAGAACATCATACTTTTTTTACATTTTTTTTACATTTACTTTTTTATGTAAATAATCTATTTTTATTCATGTTTCATTCGCTAAGAAATAAATCGACAACTTCTAACAACTATTAACTTACATCAATGCTTAAATTACGTTAACGTAATAATATCCAACATAGTACGTTCATTTGCAACTCAACGATTAATAACTAACCTACCGTCGAAGCATGGCTAGCCAATCAGCTTTTGAGAACATGGAAGCAGCCAACAACGCTCACTCAGAATTGGCCACTTGTCTCAGCACGTGCTAATTTATACCTAACAAAATGCCGAAGTTAAATGCCGTGGCCCAGTTAAGAGCTCTTTCGTTCGTGCTAGCTCATTGCATCACTAATTAGTGTCATCCGTCAAATGACTCTAAATGAGCGTGGAACTAGAACTGAGAATTAAATCCAAATCGCTTTGTTACTTTAAAGCGGTTTTCCTTGTTAGCAGTTCGTGTCTTCTCGTTCATAGCGGGGACGGAATAGATGCATTAAGCACATGAGGTTTCATTGTGTGTGGGGCCAGGTCATTATTTCTGTGTGTTTGTTACAAGATTAATGGCTGTCTAACGGTGTATAATGAATTTATTGAAGTCATATTGATTGAATGCTTTAAATTTATGAATTGACTGATAACGTTTAGTCAATACCCACCTCCATTTACGCACAGATATATCCAATTTCTACATGTGAATCAAATTATTGCTTAAAACCAAATATTTTTAGTGATTATATTTTATTCCATAAAATTTTTTTTTAATTTTGAAACAATACAAATTTGGTTTTGTAGCAGTTGTGCTCCAGAATTACGAGAATGATGAGAGATCTTAAGATTCTGAGCTCTGTCACAGCAAAGATATCGTAATTTCTTAAAATTATAATCAAGAAACAGTCAAGATATTCGGATAAAATTTATTCCAACTAAAAATAGATTCTCTTATGTTCATAATGTTACAAATTATAGTTTGTCGTGTTGATTTGTCTGATTTTAGGAAGTTTTAAAACGTTTTAATTATTAAGTAAAGTTTTAATTATTATCGCAGGGTATAGTAAAATTTCATTTATTACTAAAATAATCTCAAGGTGGAAACCTAATTATTATTATTTTTAAGTCATAGTCAGCCTCCAGAATTACACATTTCTTCTACAATTTCTTAGCTTTTCGAGGATCCTCAATGGGGAATTCAGCAGACTGAACTCCTCTATACTGCGGTTTGCTTCAATCTATGGATTCATGACTAATCCACCTGAATAATTATAATTTACTCTCTGCACATGAGGATAAATTACTATGCGTTTTATTTGAATCTATCGGTTGTTTACAGTAATATTTTAGGACGTAAGGAAAGGTCACCGTGTGAGATGAAAGAGAGATACTTCTAATTTCACCACTTTTCCGAACTCCTCTACTTTTGATATTCTTTTGACGCAACAATATTTCTCACAGTTTTAGATAAAATCAGGATCTTATAAATCTCTGCCTTGAAATTTTATCATTTTGAAAAGTGTTGGAAAATGTCATTAAGAAAAATATAAATCATTAAATACAGTTACGAAAAATGTTAAATTTAACATAACAAACTTTTTAGATACTTGAATTTCTCATATCATGAAACTCTTTAAGTCCAAAATTGTAACAGTTTAGAAAACATATAAGGTCAAACTTACCATTGGAAATCGAGGAGCCTTAAAGTTTATTATTCTAGTTTATAAATTAATCGGATTCCGTAATGAGGAGATTTGGCTCAAGAAATTAATTAAGTAAAAATTAATTTATTAATTAAGTAAATTGATTAATTTTAACTCTACATTTTAGTTCTCTTCGAGCTTTAAACAGACATATAAATTTTTTCCGAGTGTGATGATAATTAAGGTAACTGAAACCATAGCAGTTTTTAAAATTTTCCTTTTTTGAATTTGAAATTAAATTATAAGAATTAAATTAATATTTATTCAGTTATTATTTATGAGAATTCAATGTATTAAGTGTGTTAAAACTTTAATTTTTAAAATTGAAAACAAATGTGCCACGTTATAGGGAAATTATCTACATTTGTGTTTTTCTCAAAATGTTGCATTTGTGATTAAGCTACACTCTCCTCAAATTTTACTTTACCCATAGTCTAGATATTTTGCTCCTAACGAAATGAAGTTTTTCTAATGCAGTTAATGTAAATTTTTCTGATAAATACCTTAAATTGTTAGTATTTTGTACAATATTTGTGTAAAAATAATGGAAAAAACTTAAAACTATTTATTATTTGCTAGGAGTGTAAAAAACGACACATAGGACTCAGTGATATTGAGATGCTTTAAATTCTAAAATAAACTACAAGCCAATCAGAATTATTATGGCTTATAAATGTGTATTAGATTTAAAGTCGAAAAATATTACTTTTTCTGCATTTTTACTTATCAATATGTTTGAAAATTTTACAAAATTTATTTTTACATTTCTTGATTTCTAATAACTGAATTAGTTCAAAAAATGCTTAGAAATCATACTCTATGTCTTAGCAGACAGACGTATGAATTTACTATTTATATTTTTTTTGCAGTTTATTGTATCATGCATTTTTTAAGAATTACTTTTCAATACTAGAAGTAATTTACAATGATTTTCGATCACATAAAACAATTGTATTCATTCTTGATCTTATGCCTTATTCATCAGAATTTCACACAGTTATTTTGTAGAATCAAGTTTTGAACTTCTGATTTTACAGTAAGAACCTTAAGAAATAAGCTATATATACTTTAGCTTCTAAAAATAATTATATTTTAAGGGAACAGCTCAGGAAAAGCAAAAAGATCCGGGATCCGTTAAACCATTTTCAACATAACTCTGCAAAATTTTTGATTATGTAATGTAAAAATTATTTTAGAAGTTAATGAACTATATTAATTGATGTAATGAATTTATTCTATCCATTAGCAGAAAAATATGGTTTTCTTTGAACCATTAATTTTGATGATAATTTTCCATGCAGTTGGTTCTTTAATGACTGTAGTTTACATGTTCTCAAATTTACAAACCTGTGGCAACTCTAAAAGTTTGCGATCAATGGTTCGGTTCTGATTCCAGATCGGAAGGTTAGAAATATCACACTAGAGATATTGGACATACAGGAGT
The DNA here is from genome assembly GCA_019974015.1 of Nephila pilipes. Lineage (NCBI taxonomy): Eukaryota > Metazoa > Arthropoda > Arachnida > Araneae > Nephilidae > Nephila > Nephila pilipes. The sequence continues at coordinate 479,478 of BMAW01100551.1, read as the reverse complement.
ATGTCCAATATTTCTAGTGCCAACAATAAAAATAATTTATTTACAAACACTTAAAATAATTTACATGAAGGACAAACAGAAGAGAGAACCGCGAATCTAGAATGCGGTTCCTCTCTCATTTTCGCTTTGCTTTTCAGTACTACATTATATAGCGGTAGCAGAAAGTAATTATTTCACTTCATCTTCACATCATTTACACTTGGCCAGAATAGCCAGCTTACTCTTATAGTAGTAAAATAGCAATAATCTGGTGTTGATCAACAGTCACCACCGTACTCCCCTTCAATCAAAAAAGACGATGAACACTGGAATCGGATTGCAACGTCTACCAAATGCGGGGTGACATCAGAAGAAGGAAGGTATCTCCTAGTTGACGTCTGCATCTGTGAGCTGGTTTCAAAAGATCTGGTAAGCTGTACCGAAGATGATGAATGGTAAATCTGAATGACGAGTGAAATGCTACTCAAAAAGGTCGGGTGAGTTGTGTTAAGAATGAGGGAAGATAGATTTGTGCTTCCAGAGCAATGTATCAGGAAGTGGATCTTGGTACTCCCAAAGTGAGTCTAGGAACGCCCGAAGTGATATTGCGGACAAAAAAAGGAGTTGAGATTGATCATCCGGTATGATGGTGCAGAAATAGTCTAATAAGCTATGCTGTGGATGAAAAATATTAGGTTCCAGAGTCCAGTATAAGTCTCATGAAAACTTAGAGCAACTGCACCGAGGACTAATGTGAATCGTATGCAGCTAAAATGTTCGAGTGAAACTTCGCCTAAGAACAAAACCTGTATAGCCGAAAAGTACCATAAGTGGGTATTGTAAAATCGTTAACTTTGTGCAATATAATATCGTACTGTTTAAAGAACTGCAGGAGGATTTGTAATAATATCCGTTAACTGCGAGAGGAATTTATATAAAAACATACACACACATACACCGGGTAGAAATTTTGAGCTTAAAGCAGCAATAACAGCGTGGATTGTAGTAGACTCGCTATTAATAGCACCCATAATATAACGGGATTCGATTTGGTATAACTAGAACTGAGGATCATCCTTCCAAATCGGCAGTGCTTCGATCGCAACACGTGAATAAACACGGTAATACAGTAAAAGCAAAGTCGGAATTTAACATAGTAGCGTAAAAGTAAGGAGTCCAGAAATGAACAAATAAAGTAATAGAGAAAGAGCCAAATCGGGTCGGTAAAAGTCAAGCAAATAATGGAATGAAGAAAAAGACTTGAGTCAAAAAGCCGAATTGAAAATTCTCCAAAAGAAAGAAAAATGTCCTTCAAAAATAGTAAGAGTACATAGTGTGAAAAACGGAAGACGAATTACCAATGTGGCAACTTAAAAAGTTTGTAATCAACATGACGAGTTCCCTAAATGTCAATCGGAAGGTTATTGGGGTACAGTTGCATTGTGAGTTTGTGCCGAGATTAGTTGTGCTGATGCAGATGAGAGTTGTGCTGAGGATGAGGAAAAATGCATTGCTCTGAACTCGCAAATCCATCTTTCCTCGTCCTCGGCACAACTCACCCGTTGTTGTTGTTTTTTTAACAATAACTATATTTTTTTACTAGAAACATTTAAAAATCGTTAAATCAGAGGAAAAATACAAAAATACAATCTGTCAACCCGATCAGCTAACACAAGAAGAAAGCCAGAAATGTAAGAGAGAACCAAGTGGTTTGAACGTTGATTCATCTCTTTCCCTGTATGTTTTCCAATGCTTATTTATATAACGGTAGCAGAAGTTATTTAGTTCACTTCATCTTCACTTCGTTTACACTTACTTGCCTTGCCAGAATAGCTGGCTCTTCCTCATAGTGGTAAAATCGTAATAGGCTAGTGGTGATCTCCAGTCGCCACAAACCCGACATGTCCGTGTTTCCCATTCTATATTGATTTATGTTTAGCATTGCAAATGGACTTATAACACTAGGTTTTTTTCACCACTAACAGATTACAATTAGGTTCCTTTTTTTTAAATTTGTACTTGTGTAAAATCCCTCCTACTGTTTTCGCCAAACTAGAGATATGTCGCCAAATGATGTTATATCTCCCAAAAATGGAATTTATTTCCAAAATACACGATATTTCGCCAATAATGGAGAGCGTCGGATATACAATCAATAGAGGAAAGAGTATGGTTTCTATAATAATGTTATTTGCCTGTTTCGTATTTTTCCATGTAGTTTGGTGTGAAAATTATGTGGTTTTATTGACCCTTATTTAAACAAAAGTTCTGTCAGCTATTTTTATCAGACTGCTATTTTCATTTAAGTATTTCAAAATTAATCATCATTATAACTTTTTAGATCCGAAGACAGTGGAGATCGGTCAAATGGTATAATAAAAACATCTGGAACCGCGCGCCTTCTCTTAAATTCTTATATAGTTGGATGAATGAGAAGTCAGATTTATAATGAAGAAGACTCTCATCGTCTTTCATCGCTTTCAAAACGGGAGAAAAAGATGTTTTATCCCTTTTAATCCCTCTTTTAAAGGATAATAATATTTCGAGTTGAAGTTATTCCAAGCGTTCCTCAGTTTTAGTATTCAATTTTCCATGAAATTTACTGTTTTGGATGTTTGAATGTACACAGTGGTTCCTTTTGTTTTGAAGTCAACATAGGTAAGGAAAAATAAATAAATGAAAAAATAGAGTAAATATTTATATTAAATGTCAAGACAAGAGTTTAGATAAGATAGGATTATACTATAAAAATTCAAAAATGCATAAATCACTAAATATACTACTTTTTATTTTGTCTGTGGTAGCCGAATGGTCATGGTTGCGAACTCTCGGCCAACAGAGTTGTAGGTCCTGATGTCACTAAAATTCCACCGTTTCGAGGCTGATGCACGTTGAATGTGTTTGTCCTCCCAGGATGAGGTACGGGAGAAGGAGGGGACATCTCACAGGTTTTGTCCTTGTCACTTGACCGGAGTTCAAAATTACGAGGTCGAGTTGCATCTAAATGCGACGTTAATAAACAATAAATCAAAATATTATTTAGTAATACGAATATAAAAGTAAATTAGCATTCTGCCAAGAATTTTTTTCCTTTTTCTATTTTCTTTTAATTATCTTTGAGTTTATTTATTTCGCCAATTCTACATTTCTTTAGAGATAGATATTCATTCGTTCTTTCAGAAGTAGAGGTCCTGTAAAGACTTTTTTTAGCAATTCGAAAACATTTCTCTAACTGTTATTTTGATAAATAAAAGTTAAAATAAATATGTTATAAATCAAAGAAAGTACTTCTAATATGGCATGTGTAAAAATCATACCGTTTATTTAAATTAGACGTAATTTCTAAAAAAAATTCATAAACAATTTTATGTCAAATTCTAAGAAGGCTTCTCACATTTTTGTGCATATGTTTCGTGGCATTTATAGTTTTACACGCACATTATTTTTCTATCAGTCAATAGGAAACCTGCAATATTTAATTTTGTAGATTTTTTTAAAAAACCATTATTTAGAAAAAATATTTAATGCATTGAATTAACAAACATAATGTGCAAAACAACCAGAAAAAAAATTCAAAATGTTATACTAATTACAAAAAAGCTTTTAGCATTTTGAATACATGACCATCATGAAAAATAAAATGCTGATAAAGAGCAGTTAAAAATTTGAAGGTTAATTAAATGATTCAGCTCATTGTTAAAGAAAATTTAAAGAACTTGCTAAATAATGTACTTAGAGCTATGAAATTTGTACATATAATAAAATAAAATCAGACAATTAAAACAAGGTAATAACTTTTTTATATATATATATATATATATATATATATATATATATATATATATATCTTTGCCAGTTTTAGAGTACAGGATCCTGTTAATGGATAAAATGATACCTCTCATCAGTTTCTAAAGACATTTTTTGGAGTTATATTCAAATCCTTAAAACTTTCAATTTCTTATTTTATCCAAATGACTGAAACGCTGTAAATACTGGCCTAGCAACTGAACTAGAAATTATGCCTAGCAACTAAATCATCCCATCAGCATGCTTCGCTATAACAGTTCAAACCAGCCGTGGGCCTGGATCATCTGAACAAACATTTAAACTTTTATTTTACGTAAAAATATCAAAGAACATAATACCTAGATTTGTACGCATCATATCCCAAAACCACAGGAATATTTCATTACACTGATTGAACTATCGTCATAATTTTCTAACAGTAACAAAGTTGAGCTTATTTTAAAAAACGCGCGGGGTTGAAAATTATTAAACGCGGGAAGAGAACAGCGATTTGCAGATCTTGCGAAATAACAACAACCAGTTTACCTGCAGTAAGTCTTATATATTCGATCCAGAAACGGATGGTTCAAGATGGACTGACTTCTCGATGTCTTTTGATTGCTAATAATTTAGCACTAGCGTTATGTTGAGACTGCTGGGAAGTTTTTAAAATTATATTTCAAACAAAAATACTTAAGGTATCCGACAACGTTAAGAACTCGAATATTAGAGAACATATAGATATTTTTAAATTTTTTTTTTATTTATCCATTAAAATATTTGAATTTTTTTTACCTTCCATTTGTACCTACGGAACACAAGTTAAAAGCATTTTAATATCAGACAACTTCCAAAAAAATTCCCAGAAGTCGCTATTTCGAAATCGGAAGTTAGCCTTCTTATAAATATTCCTTTCTTTCTTATATTTTAAAGAATATTTATTGCTTATATATTTTAAAAACTTTTTAAATGTATTGAGATTTATTTTGAGAAATTTGGCATCACATTTAGTCCAAATATCAGTGGCAATACACATTCTGTTTACTAATTTGCTAAGCTACATTATTTGAATTGTTTTCGATTTTTACTTTTAATTATCATTTTATTTCTGTATGAGATAACTGTCTAAAAACTCTTTGGATTAATATTTTTTTTATTTAAATCATGATTAGTACAAAAAATAAACGTCAATTTAAGAAAAGATAATTCCATGGTAATCGTCGTTATGCTTGTATGACAACTGATACAGTCAGCACAAGCAGTGAACGTAAAATTGTAAGTGAGTAAAAAATAATGAAGGAAATCTTGGTAATAGAATTTACTGTGCAGAAATAATTTCAAGTGTCACTGAAATGTTGAGATGTCCATTGTGTGTATCATAATGCTTAGAAATCTAGGGATAGACCAGTATTGGTTCTCTTTCCAATACTTTTCTCTTCCCTAGATGTAAGTACAAACTACAGATTTGTTCATAGTTTTTTATCAATTAAACAAGAAAACAAGATGAATGAGATAAATATTCAGTTTGCTTTAGGTATGCTGTTAATTGCCACAATTCTACGCAAAAGCTGAGTGCCGATTTGGATATGCTATGTTTATCAAAGTAAGCTTTCAATAACTGCGAAAAGAAGTTGCTTTTATGAATACTGCAGTTTCTAAAATAAAAGAGATGAATCATCAGGAGGAGGATTTGGCAAACTGCGGTGTATCTTGTGGTGATGCTTGGCGAAGTCGAGACCCCACATTATTAAAGGATTAAAGGGGTGCTTAGCAGATGATACAAAGTTGTGTGAATATATATATATATATATATATAACAAAAAAATGACGCACCAAAAAGGAGTCGTCCGATGGATACAAAAATTAAAAGATACGAAAATTATGTAGAGAATAGAAAACAAATAAAATTTCACAAAAATTGAATGATTTAGTTCAGAGTTACATAGTTACAAAGTAGCGAACTCACTAAGGTGTTGACCCACCTCTAGCCTAGATGTAAGTTACCAGACGACTTGGCATAGAGTGACAAAGTCGCTGATGGTCTCATGCGGTATTTCTTGACAAATTTGTTCCAACTGTTGGACTACGTCGTCAACATGCCCTGGTAGATACAGTCGCCTTCCCATCACATCCCAGACATGTTCGATTGGAGAGAGATCAGCTGGCTAAGGAAATGTTTGACAAGATGTAAGACAGTTCATAGCAACACGTGGTGTATGTGTTCTGTCATTATCTTGCTGACAAATAAGGTTAGGGTACAGCAAAAGGAACGGTATCAAAACAGGTCTCAGTGCTTGTGTGGCGTGCAATAGGGAAAGCAGGATCTGCACGAGGCCCTGGACGTCTCCAGACACATCTTCGTTCATCGTCAGGACACAGTTGGAAGCGGGATTCGTTGCTAAACACTATACGTACCCAGTCAGCATCATTCCAACCTGGTTGAGCCAAACACCACTGAAATCTGGATCAACAGTGTGCAGGCGTGAGTGGCAGGTGGCGTAGCGGTCGGTATGAGCATAGATTTTGGTGTCATAGTGGTCATCAGCCGTCTGTGAATGATCATGGTGGACACTCGTGTGTGGTTGATGGTTGATAACGATGAATCAGGCACTGTGTCAGCTGATCTGACAATTTCTCTGTCCTCCCTATCTGCTGTGGCCCTAGATCGACCGTTACTATCATGGCGCTGAAATTTGCCATTGTCCACCCATTCTCGCCAGCATCTTCTAATCGTCTCATCGTTTCGACCCATAGGACGAGCGATTCTCCGATTTACCCAACCTTTTTCTTTCAGTCCAATGATATGACCTCTTTCAAACTCTAACAGTTGTTCGCAATGAGCTCGAATCCGTCGGTGAGAAATTTTTTCAGTCAGTGAAAAGTATCCTAAATCGCAATGCAACAGAAGGTTTGACCAACAGATTGAGAATCACTTCTTATATGCACCTGCTGAGTGCGCAGTTCCGATGCCCTGTAGCTCCCACTATTCATTCATTGGACATAAAATTTTAATCATCTGTATGTTCTGTCCAAGTGTCTTTGCATACAAAATTTCATTACAATTGGTCAACAACTCCTTCTTGGTGCTTAGTTTTTTTGTTATAGAGTATGTACACGCACACACACAGAGACATATATAAGTTATATATATATATATACTCTTCCTCACACACACACACTCACACGTGTGTGCGTGCGTGCGTATTAAATGCACAAAATCTTCCGGGTTGGACAAAAGCTTTTCATATACAAACTCTAACCTCAAACAATATTTAACAAAATCATAAATGTTGAATCATTCGTCCTATACACCATTCTCATTTTTATACCAGTTTCTGGGAATAGGTAACATCTAGTTATCTCACTAAAACAATTAAATGTTTTTTCGAAACACGTGTTAATTGTAGTTTTATGAAATGAGAAGGATTTAGACGGGATATATCTTGATGTACCGTTCTATCGTGATGAATTGTGTTGCATTAAAATGTCTGGGTAATTCAAGCAGAGAAACACGTCATTTTTATCCATGTTTTTTTTCGGCCACAGAAAGGGAATTATTTATTTCCAGAGAATTGGCTAGTCTCTTACTAATTCTTTTCTAGCAACTGTTCTCTAAAATAACACATTTTAAATTACGTACAATATTTTTTTCAGTATTTGATTTGGTAATAAATGTCCTGGATCATTTCTCAGTCAATGGGTGTTCGGTTAATGTGTGTTGCCTAGCATCCTGAATAACACTAGGGGTGTAAATATGAATAATAATTTAAGAAAAGGGCTAGAATTATTATGGAATCTTTTTAAACGGCAAACCTCGTTCTTATGTGTTACACACACACACACACAGATATATATATATATATATATATATATATATATATATATATAAAAGAATGTAAATACTTATTAATGTTAGTTAGAAATGTATACCAAATATTTTAAAATACAGATTAAAATAACTAAAAACTAATTTAAATGATTTAATAAAATTAAAAACCTAATTATTTAAATGAAAAATTAAGTAAATTATGAAATAACGATACAATAAAATTAAAAATATTATTCTAAAGTGAAAACAGACGAGAGAGAGAGATGTTATAATGAAAGAGACATAAGTTTATAAATATAAAATTGTATGTGTGTGTGTGATGAATTTAATTTACAGCCATCTTTTTAATTTTGGCTCTTTAACACCTATTCAAATTCTCAAGTATAACTACTACTTCCGAATCGTGGGAAGCAAGAATCCTTCCGAACCCCATTGCAGAAACCAAGATCATTCTACAAAAAATTAAGGGAAATTATATTCTGTTAAATTAAATGTATTTATACGAAATTTAATTAAAAAAATATTCTGCAGTTTACATCACAATGCTGGTGGTAAATTATTAGTAATCAAAAGACACCTAGTGAGTAGTCAGTCTGTTTGTAAAAAGTTACAGTAAGCGAAGGAAATAATAATGGAATGTTACAAACTAATAAATTGTTTTGCAGTATTTAAGCAAATGCATTCTTAATACATTAGAAAGGAGTCAGTTGTTCTTTTATTATTATTATATAAATAATTTCAACTTTGTCTCTAAAGACCCATCGTGAGGAACAGTGGAGACTCTGCTAACTGACCGTGAACCTCAAATTCACTTCGAGGTGTTGTGTGAAGCTCGAGGCACCGCATGAAACATTTTCCTCTATCAGGAATTAAAAATTATGCGGTCGACTGCCAATAAAATATAATTCTCCTTAATTTACAGCAGAATGTTCTTGATTTCTCTTATGAGCCTTGGGAAGATTAGTCGCTTCCCGCAATTCGAGTTATGAAAATAGTAATAGATTTTGACGAGAGAATTCCAATTGGCGTTAAGAATACCAAAATTAAAAAGAAGATAGTAAACCGAATTCAACACATATAGGATTAAAGCTCTTCCCGTTGGAATAAAATCCTTTTCCAAAGAGGTCCACAATGACATTTACGTTTGACAGACCCGATACAGAATAATTTTTGCGCGTTGCTCAGTTGTGCCTTTTTCCATAATTAAAATCCCAAGCCTTGATTTTCAGATTTTAGAGACTAGCTAACTTCGAAAAAAAAATTCACATTTTAAATGATTTTTGTTTGAAATATAATTTTATGAACTACCTTGTAGTCACAACATAACGCTGGAGCTAAATTATTAATAATCAAAAGACTTCGAGCAGTCAGTCTGTCTGGAACTTTGTGGATTGAATATATTAGGCTTGCTGTAGGTAGTGTGACGGATTCAACTCGAAATACTCGAAAAATTCTTCATTCTTTAAAATTTAATTTATTACTACACGACGTCACAGAACAGCACAAGAAGACGCATGTTACAGAACATATAAAACATTTTGAACAGTTAAGGTAAACATATCACACACGCTCAACACAAGAGCTTCGAAGAAAAAACATCACAGTTCTACTACTATCTGCCACACCCGACGTTCCTTTCTGGTCCCAACGGATAGAATTCATTCACGCCAATCTTCGGAACTCTTTTCTTCCAGCCGATCGTATCACAGCAGCATCGACTCTGTGCTGCCATCTATATTAGAAACGGTTAATTAAGTGATTGAAATCTTTACAGTAGACTCGTTGCTGCTATGATCTGCGCGTTTTTCATTCTCTCCCCCTTTTTAATAATATGCACTCTTCAATGCGTTTTATTGTAAGGTATACATTGTGTTTTCCCCTTCGTAGATGACCTGCGCCTTTTTTAAATGAGCTCAACTTTGTTATTGTTTCTGATAAAGATTATAGAAGTAAAATTATGATGATCGGTGAATCATTGTATTGAGATACTCTTTAGTAATGGTATATGATGTTTACGACTCAAGGTGTTATGTTCTTTGGTACTCTTATGCACGATAAAAGTTTTAATTTTTGTTCAGATAATTAATCCGTGAGTCATTTTTTCCCGGAAAAGGCTCTGCGAGTAATCTTTTTTCCGTTCCTTCCCCCAAGGGGTGGAAAAAAATCTAGAGCTGAAGTGGTGACCCAAGACGTGAACACTAGGCAGCACAAACTAAAACTATTGGTTGCATGTACCTTTCCCAGACCCAAACACATACTTCTGTATATTTAAGACAACTACACATAAATCACAGTCAGAGATATACGGGCTATGGCACATGTGTGAAAGAAACCCTCAACTCAATTGGAGACAGCCGATGAATCCAAATGGAAACTGAGCAAAACGAAATTCAATCCAACACAGAGAGGCTGCATAACAATTGCAGTAATGGTTGGAAATGTGACCTTTTCCACAAATATAATTCAGAATGCTTCTTTCCCTATCATCCCAATGATACTAGAGGGGAAGTATGAGGTGGCTCTACTCAACATAGACGTCTCTTTGAGAGATCTCTGTTGAAGACTCTCAACAGAGACAACACAGATATCTCCACTCCATCAACACAGACAACACAGATGTCTCCACTCCATCAACACAGACGTCTCTTTTGATCTTGTTGACACAGACACAGCAAAATGCGACCCGTCAACTTTTCTTCGAGCCCAACGCTACTGGCACTCCAAAGACAACCAACTTTCCTTCCCCTTCTTGGGATCGAAACCATTAGCCACTGAACTCTCATTAAAAATAATAACGGTCGAATAAATGAGGTCAAAAAAAATTGGTGACTATAACGATCACATTCACTTTCTTAAACATCCTTAAAGGTCATTTTTAACTTCCCTGAGATGTGAAAATGCTGCCTGAAGTGATCCCCTTAACAATGAAGAATTTCATTTTCAAATTTAAATGAATTCATTGATGAAGTAACGCCGTAGTACACCATAAAATGAATATCAATATTTCACAGAATGATTTCTCTCGCTCGAATCATAAGCTTATTAATAATATTTTTTTCATCAATAATTTTTGTGATATCTTATTTTTATTACCATGCATACTAATTTTTATTTAAGAAATTAAATAAAAAAAATTTAAAAATTTAATAAAGCAATAAATTTAATTTAAAATTTTATGTGAGATTCGATCTTTACGAATATTTAGTGAAACTGATTTAAAAAAAAATAAAAAAAATATATCATATAAGTAGAAATTCGAAGAAAGGTAATGCAATCTGCAAAGAAATATGTTTTTCTAAATCAGTTTTATTTCTTCGTCAAAAAAAGACTTTTTATTATTTTTAACTATTTATTTAATATTATATTTACTTATGAGAAACACTAAAGAAAATGGAAAGTAAGCAATCTATGAATACAATTTTTATCAAGTTATTTACAGTAATAAAAGAGGGACATTAAGTTTCTGTTAATTTTTTTTTGTTTCTATTATTTGTTTTTTACAAATGTTAAGTAATAGAAATCGTGTTAATTTTGTATTAAGTATATTACGCCTCTTGTGCATTCAATAATTATTTTATTGACCCATAATATTTCGAATAATTACGTAACACAAATCTTGATTCAAAAATATTTTTTCATTTTTCATTCCAACAAAGATTATTTATTTATATACATTTATTGACTTCTACAATTTTGCGTTGTGAGATAAACCTCCTCTTTATTACCACACGTTATTATAATTAGAGAAATTTCATCATACATATGAATATTAAGAAATACAGATTTCCCCCTTTTATTAATCACATATTTTAAGTAAGTATAATGACTTTCGAATTGGATCCTATTGTTCCCCATAACTTGGCAATGGAAAATAAAATAGCATTTAATTTCTAATAGGGTTGCTATCATAACTGAGTTATATCATTACAAGAGATGTCGACTTAGCGTATTTATCCCTCTTTTAACTCCATTTTGTTTTTCGCTGTCGTAGCGTGGGTTAAAATATGATTTTGATTTGAATTTTTTTTGTATTAGTGTGTTTTGTATCAGTGGAATATCATTAACTATAAATGTAAATGAAATGACTAAAATCGAGAAATCCGAAAAATAATTATTAATTTTGATTCGTTTAACATCTGAACCCGTAAACTTCTCATTAGAATTAAAGGAAACACCTTGAACTTAATATTTGTATTTAATGCAGTTATCATTTTAAATAGGTCATTGAGCAACTTGATTTTTTGAAATTGTTGCAACCACAAAGCCAATTCCACTTTACCATAAAAATCAATAATTGTAAATATATACCAAGTTTATATATTAATGATATTATCTTACATTTTATTATCTCCTAGATCATTACGACCTTTCACTTGATGATATAGAAACACCCCTGAGATAAACACAAATTGTCTATCGACACATAATGGAAGAAGAAAGATAAATCATCTGTCGAAACGTGTGTGTATTCCTCGTTATGTAATGGTTTATATATATGACACTTGCTTAAGTTCTCTTTTCTGCGATGCTTTCGATTTCTAATGATCGGTGGAAATTTGCAAATTGTTTTGTGCACCAAAAAGACTGCATTCCAAGATAGACCAATAGCTCATAAAAAATTAAACAAAATAATAATTTGCTATTTTATTTTGTCAAAGAACCCAATCTAATAGTATCAAATTTAAATTTTCATTTTCTCTAAGCATTATTTGAAACCAAGGGTTAACAAACTATTTTGGAGCTATTCTATTTTGACGGTTAATATTATCTGTTTCTTAAAAACATTAAAAATGTATCAAATTACAGTAGATTAATTTCTGCGATATGTATAAACAATTTACTGTTAGCTGGATGGAAATGCAAAAGATAATTCTTTGTTTCGACATCCATTTAGTTGTACACTTGATAAGGAACTTCGATTGGGGAAATAATTGAGCTACTGGAGGATCACATGCTTCCAGAGTCGTTTAATAAGTCCTTAAAAAATCCCAGAGTTGGAGCAGGGAGCATCGAAAACGGCTTATTTTTAGTAAGCCTCATGACTCACTAGACAGCTGTTCGCAACTCAAAAACTCTTTGTCATTCCAGCCGATGAGATCATCCTCGCCTTCTTTGGAGCAGCTTCACCGTAAGCAACCAAACGTTTTGATTTTTGCTTGATTTCCAGTGCGTAATGATGAATCCTCTTCAACGAGGACAACTCGACGCCAAATGACGTCGTCGACTCGATGTGGCAGCAGTGAAATTTTGATTTGGCAGCAAACGACTACCAAAACAAAACAAACTTATGAATCAATATCAAATTTGTTTCAGCTACATTTAACAAATGGAAGTTCCCAAAGGTAACAACAATTTACCTTAATGATGCCCTCTGTTTTCATATACAGGTACTTTTTGAACCATCCTCGTAAAAATGATGTTTAAAGAAATGGATCTAATCCTATTCTGTAAATGTCTTTTGGAGAATGAAAAATGGTGAATAAAAATAATATCAGAGATTTATATGTATATTTTGGAGTTCTTACCGATGTGAAAGTACATTTTCGATAATGAGATCTAAAAAAAAATCTGAATATCAATCTATATTAAATGAGTAACATTTGCAAACATTTTTACAGAAGGAGGTATTAATTTCAAGCTTCAGTATGATGAAATATTATCTTAGGAAAAACAGTTTAATTCATCATAACAATGCAAAATATAACCAGTTTTAATACGCTTAGTAAAAGGTGGAAATGTTTTATTCGTTCTTTGTAAATATTATTATGTGCACATAAGTATTATGTAAATATATCACTTCCTAATAAAAAAAATGAGCTCGGTTTTATTGTTCTTCTTTGAGTAGAATTATCAGAGTAAATTACTTCTAGTTTAATATTGCTGTCCGTCTAGGATATAAATTTTACAATCTGGTTCTTTACAACGCAACTTTGCTGAACCTGTTCTAAGCCATCCATCGTATATATTGAATTACATCGAAATTGAAAAATCCTTCATTTTGCTTACTGTTCTAACCAGCTTCCGACATGTAACAGATAGAGCTTCTTTCTCTCACCGACAATGAAGTTCTTTAATATTAATTATAGGCATGAATTACTGCTCAAGAAATCATTCGAAAATGTAAGGCAAAAACAGCCCACTCTCATTTTCAGGCTGAAGTATCACTGTGCTGTGATTAATTACGTTTCTTTAGTTCAGAAATATGGAGTAACATATTGTAATGTGACTAAAAGTTTTTTCGACCACAAAACACAAGATTCATATTTTGCGAAAAAGGACGAAGTCCTCATTAATTTGCTTCTCGATATATATATTGCTGGCCATTAAAATTGCAGCACCGTGAAGGAATGCAAATACGAAAAAGATATTTATTGTATATAAAGAGTATGGCATGAAGACAGAATGATTAATTTGCAAACAGTATCGTGGTTTATAAGAAGTACGAAATTAATAGAAATAACTGCCACCTCTGGTATCTAATACGGCCCTTGCCCGGTTGGGCATGGAGTCGACTTCGTCTTGAATGACAGAAACGGGTAACTCATTCCATGCTGCTTCAAGACTATGGCACACTTTATCAGCTGTATTAGCTGGAGGGGGGTGGCGAGCAAGTCTCTCAGCAACCAATGACCAGATGTTTTCATTGGATGACAGATCTGGAGACTGTGAAGGCTTGGGCAACAATCGAATATCCTGTGTATCGAGGGAGGTCAGAACACAACTTGCAACATGTGGTCTTTCATTATCTTGCTGGAAGAGGGCATTTGGTAGGTCTCGAAGGTAGGACACAATCTCGTCCAGTGATTGTACCCTACCTAGCAGTCTCCTCAGAATTTCCAGACACGTATACGGCCATCAGAATATTGGAATAAAAGACGGGGCTCATCTGAAAAGACGATACTCTGCTACTCCAGTATCTACCTTTGTCATTCGGCACACCAGAGTCGCCATCTCTCTCTATGCTGTATTATCTGATCGGGAAATCGACTGAAGCTGTCGGCGCTTGGAAGAGAAGCGCGCCGGGTGAATTTGCGGAGAAGCAGCGTGTATCTGCCGGAAATTGTCAGATTGCCCTGGAAGTGCAGAATATTACTGCGGAGGTTGTCCACAATCAGGACTAACAAGCGGGTGAGCTGAATGTTGCTGAAATAACTGTGAATGTACTTGAAAGTGTGTTCTGTTTCTGTGTCATTAAATTGTGTAGTGCTGTGTATGTACTGTTATTGTCCAAGTTATGCTAACAATGTGTTGTCCTGAGACAGATGAATAAATCGTCATTTGTGGTTATCCTCCGTTTTGTATTGATTTTCACTTCCACACACCCACAGGAAAATGTTTCATAACAATATACAATATTTTTGAAAAAAATATTAAATATGTTAATATTAATGGATTTTTTAATATTCTAAATAGTGGTTTTTTATATTTTAATAAGTTTTCTGTAATTTTGTTTTATTTTTATAAGTAAATGAAAGTAAATAATTTTCCTTGGTTTACTTTAAAACAATCAATCAGAATTTTTACTATGACGGGGAATTCACTCATGTTGTGAAGAATGTTGGCATGTTGGTGAAAACTTGTGAAGCGTTTGCTTGGTTTGTAATAGTTTTTTTTTTCCATAATTTTTTATACATAATACAATAAGTTCAAGATAGTTTGGATTATAAAATTTGATTCTGCTTATGATTTTGTCATGAATCAAAGGTACAAAATTTCATATTTATGATGACTTGTCGTTTGTGTTTTTTAATTCATTATTTTAGTTCGTTTACCTTTGTGTTACAATTATTATTTTAATTAATATAACTCTTTTGGGTTGAAACATTTTAATTGGTGTTACAATATTTTAGATGATTACTACAGTGTACTTGGATATTTTTAACTGTAATTCAATATGTTTACTTTATTTCTTTTTTTATGGTTCAATTTCTGATTTTCAAATTTTGGTTTATTGATATTTTTTTATAATATAATTTATTGAAATATAATTATTAGATCTCTAATTACCGGTTTAAACACAAATTAATCTTTTCCAATGAATGGAACAGTATTAATTATATTATCATCTTTTTTCTAAGTTTTAGCCTTTCTATTACTTTGCTTTGTTTTCAATTGTTTGAATCTTAAATAGTTAGTGATTATTTAAGGTTTTAAGTCTTAGATTGTTTAAATAAATTTTTTGTTTGATTTTCATAAATTATATATATATATATATATAACAAAAAAAATGGCGCACCAAGAAGGAGTTTCCCGCTTGTAATAAATTTCGTAAGCAAAAACATTTGAACCGAACATAAAAATGATTAAAATTTGGTGTCCAATGAATGAATAGCAGGAGCTGCAGCACATCGGAACTGCACACCCAGCAGGTTCATATAAGAAGCGATTCTCAATCTGTTAATCAAATTTTCTGTTTCCCATATATTTCTTGAATACTTATATACATCACAAATATATTAAACATTTATTTAAATCTATTCATTTTCAAATCCACCCTTAAAACACTAGGTCCACAACGTCGCTTCTTAGTGTAGACCACCAGTAGCTCTGAAGAATTTATTTACCTTTTCACAGTTTACATTATTTCACATCCTTTGGACCATTCTACTCCTTTACCAACCAACCAACGAACAGCATATATATCTTTTTACACTTTATTACCAACCAACCATTACCGAAACAACAGCTTGCATCTTTTTTGAATTCATATAGTGATGACGTATTGTTTTCTTGCATTTTGAGTTTTTGATATCCATCTTGAAGTATTTCGTTTGTTTGAAAATTATTCTACCTTTCTATTCACATTTTTGAAGCTTCATTTCTTTCTATTTTTGTAAGTAATTTTTATACCTTGATTCGTTGCTAACTTTTGGAATTATAAATTTTATTGTTGCATTTCTTATCATTGAAATATTTTGGATTTGGGATTTTCCATTTCAGTCCACCAAGTCTCACAGGGGGAAGGTTGGTACCATCAAATTAATTTAACGCCGTTTATTCGGTCCGCAGCCCTTACTTGCTGGATTCCATTTTTTCATTTATGTCTACATTTCTGTCTTGCTTTATACATATATAACAGTTCAATTGAAAAGTCCCTGGCCTACCATAGTAAAACACATTTTTTTGGCAAAATTAGTTTTTTTTTATTCAACATAATTCCCTTCAAGGGTGATACACTGATTATAGCGACCCTCCAACTTTTCGATACCATTTTTGTAGTACGATTTGTACTTTGCTTCAAAATAGGGCTCAGTTTTGACGATCACCTCTTCATTCGACGAAATTTTCTTCCCAGAGAGCATTCTTTTGAGATCTGAGAACAAGAAATAGTCACTGGGGGCCAGATCTGGAGAATACGGTGGATGAGGAAGCAATTCGAAGCCCAATTCATGGATTTTTGCCATCGTTTTCACTGACTTGTGACATGGTGCATTGTCTTGGTGCAGCAGCATTTTCTTTTTCTTCAAATGCGGCCGTTTTTCGGCGATTTCGTCCTTCAAACGGTCCAATAACGCTATGTAATAGTCGCTGTTGATGGTCCTTCCTTTTTTAAGGCAGTCAACGAAAATTATTCCATGCGCATCCCAAAATACAGACGTCATAACCTTGCCAGCCGACTGTTGCGTTTTCCCACGCTTTGGAGAGGATTCATCGTGTGCAGTCCACTGTCGATTGGACTTCGGAGTGAAATGATGGAGCCATGTTTCATCCAATGTCACATATCGACGCAAAAACTCGGGTTTATAACGCTTGATCATCTTCAAACACTGCTCCGAATCATCAACTCGTCGTTGTTTTTGGTCAAAAGTGAGCTCGCGTGGCACCCACTTTGCACAGAGCTTTCTCATACCCAAATGTTCGTGAATGATATGATGTACACGTGCAGTTGATATCTTTAGAGAGTCTGCTATTTCATTCAATTTCAATTTACGGTCATTCAAAATCATTTTGTGGATTTTTTTAATGTTTTCGTCGGTAACAACCTCTTTTGGGCGTTCACCGTCTTCAGTGCTCATTTCACCACGTCTAAATTTAGCATACCAATCCTTGATGGTTGATTTTCCTGGGACTGTGGTTGGAAACTCGGCATCAAGTCAAGTGTGTTTGCTTCAAATGTATTTTTTCCCTTCAAAAAGCAATATTTTATCAACACGCGAAATTCCTTTTTATCCGTTTTTTTCACAATAACAAAAGTTGTTTCACTCAAAATGCTATAATTCATAAACTAATCATCCGACAGCTGTCAAATTTATACACGCATCTTTTGAGGGTTAGGGCTAACTAAAAAAACATATGGATTTAATTCTAGTAGCGCCATCTATGTGTCAGGCCGGGGACTTTTCAATTGACCTGTGTTATATATATATATATATATATATATATATATATATATATATAGGATTTTTATATTTTGAGAACGCCTTCCAACACCAGTCATTCGAGGCGCAAGCACGGTAATTAAGCTATATATTATTGTACAGCATTTACTAAGTTAAAATTGAACTATTGATTATACATTTAAAGAACTATCAGATCGCACGTCTTTCTCTTTTGGTCGCACTCTTTCATCTAGCTTGCGCTTGCCGCGCTTGCTCTTTCTGTGCTTGCACCTCGAATAACTGGTGTTAGAAGGCGTCTCAAAATATAAAAATCGTAAAGCTCGGCCACTCCTGAGTGTGGATTACCTCAGCGATATCTGGCGATGACATTACAATCTGATAGAACACAGTTTACAGCAATAAAAACTACGAAACATAAATATTACAAAAGAAAACTTTAAAAAAAATCAAAAGAATTTGCTACTGAGAACATGGTTGTCGAATTTTGTCTACCCAGGAGAAAAGTATTTCATTAGATCAGCAGAGGTAGTAATTACATTCGGGCCTGCATGATCGCCTACTTTCTCTATCGCATATCTATCTCTGGGCTTAATTTTAGCAACTCGATATGTTCCGAAAAATTTAGGTCTGAGTTTCAGGCCTACACCAATTTGTGTACGCTGGATCGCTACTAAATCATCAATCTGGTTCTGGAGAGCCCTTTTTCTCTTCTTATTATATGTTCTATGGTTTTCAGACTTAATTTCTTGAATACTTCCTTTTGCTTCGGGGTGAATGCTTTCTTTTTGGTCTTGATAATTTTTTTCCTCATATTTGTGGAACTCGACACCCTTTTCGTTAAACTTTAAAGAAGCTTGATCCAAAATGTCTGTGCCTATGATAGCTTCGAAGTTAAGATGCTTAGTCGGCACAACATACCATGTTAAGGAATAACGGTCTTCGTCTATGACGATATCATGTTTAAAAGTATCCTTCGTCAACACAAGTGATTTACCAGATAGAAAATTGCATTTCTTAGAAAACTTTTGTTGGTCTACAATATTTGTTCTTACGTCTTCACGGATGAGACTAACTGAACTACCAGTATCTATGAGAGCGAAAATGGTTTTATCATCAAGAGTTATGTTCCGTTCTGCTACAAGCCACGCCACCGAGCTGAGGAAACCAAACGATTTCCGTTCTGCTACAAGCCACGCCACCGAGCTGACGAAAACCAGACGTTTTCTGAAGGGAAGTGGAGATTGGAGCGTGAAAACAAACCATTACGAACTGAACTTTCGAACTCATCGGTCGTGTATATTTCCTTTGAGTGATAATTGTATTCTAATTTAAGTGTCAAATTTAATATCTGTAGATAATTTTATTTTAATATAATTCTGCAAAAATAATAACAATCTGGACATCATTCTTTGATGTAGTTATTGTGTAGAATTTCTGAAATAACTCAAATTGCCATTTAGGATTTTGAAGCGAAACGGCAGATTGATTCATCCCGCCTTTTGGATTCGAAAACGAGGTAAGCCTTTTACCTTGTTTATTTTCGCACGTAGAATTGATTTTATGTATTTCACAAGTTATATCTTTTAGATGTAGACCTTTTTGCTGAACAATGAAATAGGTTTGTACTTCAAAGTTCGATGGTCTCTCAGGTTCAAATTCTTTCTTTATTTCAGGACAATTGTAGCGTAAATGTTTAGAAGAATGACAATTGAAACATTTTCTAGGTATTTATTTTTCAAATTCTTTACTCGGATGAGTCTGATAGTATCTTCTTTCAGGATTGAAATTTTCTGTTCACCTGTTGCGATTTTCACATCTTCCGAAATTAACGAACTTATTCGGCAATCTGGCTTCTAGCTTCCGAAAAGATGATGAGAAGCATGGTTTTGGCTTGAATGACCTCCGGACATCTTCAAATTCCTCGAGTTTCTGGGCTAAATCATTCTCTGGTGAGTTGATACTGGGCCTTTCGTCTAAATGATACTCTTTAAATTCGACGGGAGCTCTTTTTTTCATTTGATCTGCTATTATCAGATCTCACAACTGGTCAAAGATTTTGACGTCAAGTCTCTCAATCCATCCATTAAAGAATGTTTGAATTTCTTCGTTGAAATCTCGCCATGTATTTTCATCACTTTTCTGGTGAGTGACAAATAACTACCTAAACTTCTCAGGAGTTAATTTGAATCTTTTGAGTAGCAGTATCTTCACATAATCTTTAGCCTTTTCTTCAGGCTCTCGAGGAATTAGTTGCATTATTTCTTGTGGGAGTAGACCCAACAGATGTGTAACTCAAAACTCTTTTGATACGTTTATCATATTAGCTTGGCACTCAAATAATATCAAATATAGACTGATATCTTCTTTCATATCGAATTTATGTAGTAACTTATACAATTAATTATTCGGTGTACGAGTATTTAACGACAATGTCCCTTGACTCGAATTAATATGGGCCTCGATTCTTAACTTCGCTAATTCTATCTCATCTTGTCTCCTCTTCTCTGCCAGTTCTTCTTTCCCCTCTTCTTCCTTTTCTTTCCTTTCTTCGATTATATTATCATACATCAATTTGGTGTTTTCCTCGTCATACTTTGTACTATTTATAATTAAATTTTTCAACATTGGTTTAATCATTTCAGCTGTTGCTTCTAAACTTAATTCTGCTGCTAGGTTAAGCAAGTCCTCTTTCTTACCTTTCAACATATAAGACATTTTGTGTGAATAAAGTTTGAAATATTTTATAACAATTAGATATTCTTAAAAAAAATGATCTATTAATTTTTTTTATTCAATTGAATGAAATTATTTAGCTGGGTTTGCTTAATTGATTCTGAGAAAATTGGAATAAATGTTTATGCAAAATTCGGAATAACCTACGTTCTCAACCAAGATATACATACAAAAATAATATGAAATATTTAGAGTACTTTTGAGATTTTCATCAATCAATGAAAAAGAAATAATTCAAAAGAAAAATAAAATAAGTACTTTTCAATTCTTGATATTATTTTTTCAATATATAAAACAAAGAATTTTCACGTATAATTTCTTTTAACAGAAAAAATTCGAAATATATTCTAAATTGAAAAAGAAAACTCATATGCTATTACGGAATAAATGTATATACTTAATTAATGAGAAATACAAAATGAATTAAGAGGATCATATATTCATAGTATTCGCAAGATAAAAAGATATCGGCATCAACAAAATAAAAAAAATATATTAACATACACGTTTTCATAAACAGAAAAAAATTACGAGTACTTGAGCTTTACAATCAGTAATATTTCTTGTTTAATATTTTAAGGAGAGGAAAAACAGATCAGCATTAAATGATGAATTGACAGCACTCTCTTTCAGCGGTTGAAGGTCAGATATAATAGTTTTCTACTTTTTAAATTTTTCGTTACTGAGAAAAAATAGGTAATATATATAGAAAGTATTAAAAAAAACACTAATATTAAGTGAAAGGAAAACTAGGATAAGTGGTCCATAAAAATTACAAAATATATTCATACACACATTTTCTCAAAAAAGGAGGTTTTCATAATCGAGAGATAATATTTGCGCGATCTCTGCGATTCTCTGTCTCTCAAAGGCACACTCAACGGTAATTTATCACAAAAATAAAAAAATCTCAACTATAATAATCAAAAATAGATCAAATAAATAGATCAAAAATAGGCACTTCAAAAATCGGAATGATATTTTCGCTGTGCAGAATGCAGAATTCTTTTCACATATCACAACACTACGGAGTATCCAAATAGGCACTTCAAAGATCAGGATGATCTTTTCACTATGCAAAATGTAGAATTCCTTTCACCTGGATGGTGCTTCGATGATTAAATCTTCTTATCAGGAATGCAGGACACATTTATCGTGAACTCCAAGTACTGGAAGTACTTCTTTCCTCAAACTCTACTGCAGGGGGGGGGGACCTTTTTTCCCATAAACTCCTCCTCAAAACTGTTCCAGGAATGCAGGGTGCATTTATTTTTTTTAAAAAAAACAATTACCAGGATATTAATGTTGCAGTGAGACGGCAAAGTGTGCTGAATTCTGATTGATGAGTTACTTTTCCATCACGGCCTGAGCAGCCAAAATTTTACTCTGCAGAATCCTAACTACAGAAACGGAGTACATGGCTCGTATTAAAGATGTCTAGGGGGGTTTCTGGATTCAAAAACAAAGCGGATTTTTAGAAGATAATGTTTAATTAAACCATATATTATTGTACAGTATTTACATATGTATATATATTTGGAATATATATATATATATATATTAGCTGCTGCCCACCTGCTTCGCTGGGCAGGCGATAATATTATACTCCGCAATCTATACGTAAATATTAAGAAAATTCTCAAATTTTAAACGATAATGATAATCTAAATTTAAAAAGTTAAGAAATTGATTGTCATTAATAATGGTTGTCCACCACTTTCAAAAATATGAGAAAAATAAAAAAAAATTAGTAAAAAGTCACCCCATATATATGGAATAAACTCATTCCACCGTATACATGTTACCCCTAATATTGAAAAAGATTCAACTTTTTGTTACAAGATTCATCCTGTGCTTAGCTTTCAAATGAAATATCCACGCAATGGCATTGTCAAGAAACAAAAACAAATAATATTTAAATTAAGTTTCTCGTTTTTTCAGAACTAGGTATGTCAATAATTACTCATTAAGAATATCAAAATTTGACATACCTTTTCTGTCGTTCAGGGGAGCTGGTGTTTTATTTTAGATGTTGCAAACAAAATAAACTCATCATCTATTCAAAATGAAGACTCTCAACTTGTAAATAGAAATATATATTAATATTAATTACTACAGTTACACATCACTACAAGACACAACACAGGTTACATAATAGAGCAAAAAGCGCTCTCTCTCGTTCTTAGATCTTAGTTCAAGTAAGTGTTCTGTTTTGACGCTGCTCACTCCAAACAACAGCGTCCTCTGGCGGGAGTCACGTGGTTTCAGATGGGAAAGTATTCAGTTCGGAACAGGCATCGTGTCTATCATAAGATTTTTGTCCTAAATTTGCAAAACTAAAAAAAAGTCGACCAAGTCGGGACGTCCAAAATGTCTTACGTATGTCACAGAGCCTTGAGTTCGTTCATGCATCTAGCGAGGTTCTCCAGTAAACGAAGAATGTCTTGCGTGTGCGCTACTCCATATGAAGTAACCATTTTAGAACTTTTCAAAATCCCGCTACGTTTTGGGGATAAACTACACTTTCACCAACCGTGGGATTCAAAACTTATTCATTTTCATCGCTAAATCTGTACGTTTCCTAATTTCGACATGCAAGAAATTTCACATAAAGAGATCCTTCGCCAAAATCTTGCCAATTCTCCATCAGCGCTTCAATATTAAATTATTTGGTATATTTCTCTTTTGCACGCTCAAATCCCACCAAGTAAACTTAATTGGTGACAGTACACAGTATAAATAGAATATATATATATATGTATATATATTCCGTTTGGCGTCAGTCATGTCATTTTTGGCGATAAAGTCGCCAAAATTTGCATAACCGATGGATAAAAGTAGATAAACGGACGAAAATTACATTTTGGATAAGCCTTCTGTAAAATCCGTTCTTAGTGAGCGTCAATATCTCAAAATGAGTACTATGCAAAATGAGTAACTGTGCAAATGGTTGTATAGTCTTAGCGATCTCGTGATGAGTCAGTCAGTGGTATTTCGCATATATATATATAATGCTACGAAAATTGTCCGGTGTGTGTATGTGAACAGTCCGACGAGCAGAATAATAGAAAAATAGTAATTTATTCTTTAAAATAAAAAAAAAAACAGGAGACACAGACGACCACAAGATCGTTTTCGCGCAAATTTGCAGCACTAAAAAAAAAAAAACCAGGAATCCGCAGTTTACAAAGCAAGCACGATCATCGTTTCCACTCCGGAAGAAAAACCTCCCGACGATCAGCGGCTCTGTCTATTTGTACCTTCTGGTCGGATGTGACATCAAATAGGAAGTTCTCCAATGTTTCGGTCTTATTCTGGAAACGTCTCGACAAAACTACATTCTACTTGAAGATTCGTGATGCCCTTTTGTCGCCAAGTAGCCAAGTTTTGTATCGAAGGCCGGAAGTCGAATTCCTGCTTTTCTCCTTGGCGTCCAGATAGCCTGTGAACGTCTCCTAGCAACCAAATGATCAGTACTGCTGGGAAGCAACATTTCATATTTGTAACAATATATATATATATATATATATAGATTGTCTTGCGTTCACGCTACTCCGTACGAAGTAACCATTTTAGTATTTTTCAAAATCCCGCAAAGTTTTGGGACTAAACTACACTTTCACCAACCGTGGGATTCAAAACTTATTCATTTTCATCGCTAAATCTGTACGTTTCCTAATTTCGACATGCACGAAATTTCACATAAAGAGCCCCTTCGCCAAAATCTTGCCAATTCTCCATCAGTGCTTCAATATTAAATTGTTTGGTATTTTTCCCTTTCGCAAGCTCAAATCTCACCAAGTAAACTTAATTGGTGACAATACACAGTATATATATATATATATTTGTGTGTGTGTGTGTGTGTGTGTGTGGAATTTTGCTTACATCTTAAGAAAAAAATGTTTTCTTTTGTTTTTTCGTGGGAAATATAATTTGCTTCGATAAATTAATAAAGGCAGAAATCCACATAGTATTTTCTCATTACAATCAACATTCACAATCCTTAAGTTTAATCTTCGCATTAGTGAATCGAAATGACAGAATATTTTTTTACACAAGTGTCGAAAGTTGTTCCAAAATCGTTGTTGCATATTTCGGGGGAAAAAAATTATTTCTTTGATTTATGATATGTATTCTATACCAGAAGATTGCCAATTTATTCTTTCTCCCCCCCCCCCCCCGCTTTCACTCATATTGCCATTTAGAACAAGTAATTACTTCATATTGATGTTGGTAAAAGAATTTGAAAACTAATTCCGAAGAGCAAAATTTTTGAGATTCTTTCGAAAACTGTTCACTGTGGCTTGGATGATCAAAAGTTACGAATTCTTCCAAAAGTGTCCGAATCATTTATTGATTGGAATCATTCTTGAATACTTATTTTTGGATTTCTTAGTGATAATGTTTGAGATTAATTAGGATTGAAAGTTAAAAGTCAATTTTATGTTATTTTGCTACAGTTCAAAGATGTCTTAAATGAAAGCACCGAGCTTACACTTAACAATAAACTAATTAACAGAGAACAAAGACACCTGGAATGATATCTTATTCTCTTTACCGGGAGTTTTCAAATGAAGCTCTACATATTAATTGGCTGCTTTGATTGGAGTTGTAGGCTAGAAGGTTTTCAGATATTCTATCCGGAGGAATTTTGACTTTATGAAGCAAAGACAAGAAATATTCTGTTCTGAACCAAATATCTGAGATTACGTAATTGAAATTCAATTATTTTATGTTTGTAGTGTGAATATAAAACTTTTGAATACCTTTTAGAATTTAATATTCAATTTCTAATTTTAAGGAGTAAGACAGCAATTAAAATCATTAAAATATTGTTTATGATAATAAATTTTTTATTTTGCATTATAACATAATATTCATAATTAATTAAATACGTCTAACATGGAATTACCTGAATATGTATTAAATGAGATAAGCATTTTCCTTTTTCTGAATTTATTAGTAATACATTTATCTGATATAATTAGTAATTTTATATTTATTTATTAAATTTCACAAAGTTGATGGTATGAGTTTTTTTTTTTTAAATTCTGTGAGTTTCTCTGGAATGTCAGTTTCATTTTTTTTAGAAAATATTTTTGTGTAAGAAAAAAAAAAGAGGATTGCGTTTTGAAGCAACGCGAGGGCAATTGGCGATGGGCCTCGTAACTTTTGAGCCCCGTTCAAGTGAAGAAGATAATACCTGAGTTGGAACCTCCCAATCTTCCACAATACTCCTATAGGAGGATTTGGAGCAGATTTAAAGTGAATTAACCCCGCTGCGCTTTGGTTCTTTAGTACCGTCAGGACCAACAACTGAATGGAAATTACACCGAGCTCTCAACCATGATCACTAGGCTACCGTGGCCTGAAGAAATGCGTGAAATACATTGAATATTACAGTGGCTGTGAAAAGAGCAATAAATACATAGAAAGCAAATCAGGTTTCTTAGTTTTTTTTTCTTGCATAAAGTTCTCATTTTAAATCTTAACATTATTAATGCAGATTTTGCACACAAAAAAGGATGGTTTATAATTAAAATATGGAAGTCATTTGCCTTTCTTTATAAAGTTAATTTTCTTTCATGCATAAATTTTTTATTTAAAGTTATTCAATGATTTACTGTAAATCTTGCATGTATTTCGCAGTAACGTATTACATTAGATATTTTTCGAAAAGGGAATTTTAATAAAATAAACAAGAATGCCTGATTTTATTTCTGGATTTTCCTTTTTTAAAGAAGCACATTTTATATTCCAATTTAATTTTAAATATTTTGTCTCTTTCTTTTGTGCCTTAAATCACAATCCAAAATTTAAAAAGCAAAATTTTACAACAAATTTCCTACAAAAACTCAGATTTTAATAATAAAGAAAAATAGGAAATAGGAAATACTTCGCAAGAATCATTTCGCAGTAGTATATATTTATGTTATTTCAGCAATATTTTTAGAATTAGAATTAGAATTTTTGCTCGAATTGAAACAATACAGGATAAAGTTTATTACATGCGCTCGTTAGAAATGGAGGAATAATTATTTCCATTTCTACGAAGCAAATCTTAATCATTTTCATATATAACTATAATCATTAATCTAGAACACGTTGTTCATTTGTATTATAACCATTATTTTTTGCTTATTTTAGATGTTTAATTATTTTTACATGCTTAATGGGTTACGTTAATAATGTTTTTCAACATAAATATTTATCTCTGATTGCAAAGAACGATTTACTAGGAGGTATCGTAAGGTTTTAATAATTACGAAGAAATAATAGTGATGTGTGAATAAAATATATTTTGTATATTAATTGAACCTTATGTACATAATATTATAAATTACAACTACTCGTGTTGATTAGTTGGCTTTAGGAAACCAAAAATTTAAATAACCCACAATATGGATAGATATGGTTTCATCTGCTGAAATTTACAATGACAGCTTTCGAGAGATCTAGAAATGCTGGGAGAAATGTATACCGTTGGATAATGATTATGTGGAGAAGCTTCAACAGTTATTTTCGATTGTTAGTTATAGTAATAATAAAAACTTCACAATATTGCGGATGAATTCAATCTGCGGTCTTCTGAAACCATATATAACAAGATTAAAGGCGGTAATTAACAACATTATGTATATAAGAATCATTTATTGCGTAAACAATTTTTTTATCCAGAAATTTCAGTTATTTCTTGGAAATAATTAAAATTTTACGACACCCTCTCGTATATATCACCTCACTAATTGTTTCAACTGGCTTACATAAAATCTCCTGGATGACAGTAAATGGGATTGGAAGATGTTTCGCCGCTGAGACATATATATCTAGTTAATTTGAGGTTGACGGCTTAGACTGTTGGTTAAGCCCCAGAAAATGCGGTGACCTCAATTTCTAAACATAGAAGATCAAAGGAAAGGTACGAGTTATTTTTCATGCAAAAAAAAAGCTCTCGATTTCAAAATAATTGGGCTCCCCGAAAAGAATAAATTAATTTCTGAAACTGAACATTGTATGCTAAGGGTAGAGTTTTGAATTAAATTTTAAATTAAACTTATGTGATTTAACAAGATGAAGATGAAAAAACCGGAATGTATCAGGTAAGAGTTAAACTTTCGTGTTTATTTGCTATCGTGTTAACTATTTTTTTTAAAAAAATTCTGATTCTGTTCCCTTCACGAAAAGTTTGGAAATCTAGCTTATGGTTCGATTTTTGATGTCGGAAATTAGGTATGCACAATCATCAATCGTACCTGTAATAATATTAGTAATTTTTATTGAAACTGGACAAAATTGATATTACTATTAATAGCTCAAAAAGAGTTTAGTAAAGTAAAGTAGAATAAAAATTAGAATAAAAATTAGAATATAGTAGTACGTTGTTCAATTAGATTGCTTACAACACCCACTAGCTGCAAAATTATAATAAAGCAGCATATTTATCTACAAAGACAACTCTAAAGTTATATAACATAGCATCAGTTTCGTAAATAGGATATGTTACATTTATGAAGGCTGAGATTAGAACGCGTAAAAAAATTCGTTTGTTTGCACTCGATTTCAAATGTTATGACACGAAACTCATCAGAAAGAGATAGTACTACCTTTCAATAAGGGTATTCATTTCAGAAATTCTTCAAAAGTCAATCAAATATCACTGTTATATAAAATATTCAAATTGTATATTTTGAGAGAATATTGCTCCCGTAACTGAATGTGGCCATAAGGTAAGAACGATATAATGAATTTATTGTGAACAGTTTCTTGTAGAAACACCATCTTCAGTGATTTAAAACCATGAAAATAAAAGTGTTATTTGAAAGTTCTTTCAGTTCAGTTCAGTCTTTGAAAGTTCCCTAACCTAAATATTCGAACCAAAATGATCTTCAATGTAAATGGCGTATATTAATTCCCACTCTCACCACACCCGATATCACTGAACTTCTAGACAGAGAGACTCTCCTCAAACAATAGACCTAAGAGATCCCCTTGACAACGCTGCAGCCTTCGTAATCTTTGACACTTTTTTGAATCCAAATATGGATTCCAGGTTCCGAAGCGTAGATTAAGCACAAACGTAAATGAGAAAATCTGACGATATTGAATGATTGTTTTACTAGGAAGAAAAAACACGAGAGCTATTGGAGATGGACCTCATAATTTTGAAACACGGCTAAGTGATGAGATGACACTTGAACTGGCACCTCATTCTTTTTAATTCCACACCATACCAACCTGAGGACACGGATCCTTAACAGATTTAACGTCTATCAACTCCACTGGGCGATGGATG
This sequence comes from Nephila pilipes, assembly GCA_019974015.1. Classification (NCBI taxonomy): domain Eukaryota; kingdom Metazoa; phylum Arthropoda; class Arachnida; order Araneae; family Nephilidae; genus Nephila; species Nephila pilipes. Next base: position 450,518 of record BMAW01100551.1, on the reverse strand, counting down.
CTAAATCTGTCAAAGATCTATGGATCTCTAAAGGCATCATGACTCGAATCCAAGCCTTGACGTAAGAATTCTGGCTATGAGCTCATCACCGAGATTACTCATCCATGTTGGCAGCAAAAAATAAGAATTTCAATGAAATGCGTTAATGTTTTCTAAAAGTTTAGTTATTGTTATTATTATTGTCCCTCGCAGTAGCTCACGTGTTCCTGCTATATTCTTAATTGTGCATCGTATATTGTGTAATGATTCATATATGTTTATTAGCAATATGTCTACATACTTGTAAATTTCTGCCTATTTCAGATACATTTCATACAATAATATTATTTAAATATGCAGTACATTAATGAGTATTTCACAATTCATATTCACTGCATTAACTATGCAAAATCCTTTCTCGTACTAAAGGGATGCCGAACTGAAACTTCTAAACAGTATAATATGATGCTCATAAAATGTTTTAAGATTGGCTCACTAATTCATGACACTGTCGCTAGAAAGCTCCTTAAGCATTTTCATTAAACAGAGATGCAAGCCACTTTACTTAAGCAAAATTTTGTCATAATTCATTATAATAATTAAAAACTCATATATATGTTTAGTTCTTTTCTGTTGTCCTCAAAAATGGGGGGGAAGCCCAGCTTCAATAATATTATGGATAAAAATTTTCAAACTATTCATAACATCTCATTTTTTTATTTGAATGAACGTTGATGAACCTTGACTTTTTTTTGGCTGACATCTACGTCAATTCTCTCTCTCTCTCTCTCTCTCTCTCTATATATATATATATATATATATATATATATATATATATAATCATTAAAAACGTTCAATTGAAGTATGAAATAATAACAATAAAATACAAAACTGCATCAAAAATAAATGAAGCAATTTGAAACTATAAAAAGCATCCTTATTGACAAGTTAATAAATAAACTTATTGTAAGTACATATTAAATATCCAGTAAAAGCAAGGCAGAAAAAACTAAAAGTAAGTAAATGAGTCTTTATGTAACAGAAGACCAAAAGTCCAAAATGAATATAAAGATTTTAAAGTGCTGTAAAAATAAATAAAACTATACAATAGTACATAATAAACTTTTATATAATCTAATAATAAATTACACAACTACAGCGATATAAAACTCAACTATATTTAATATGTAATAATAACACCATGAATTAAAAATATATACAAATACTACACAATGGTTATAATAAAGAGAAAATCACCAGCAGAACTTACAAATAAACAAGTAAGAAAAAAGAAAAATAAGACAATAAAATCCAAAACTAAAAGAAAACATCATATATGTATATATATATCTGTGTGTGTATGTGTAATGATTTTACCTTAAATTTAATCAATTTTTGAAATTTATTCTATACTTTAACTGTCACAATAAGGAGTTCGATTTTACTTCCTAATTCCATTTCATTTATTCTTTTAATTTATGCAATCACGCACTCTTCTGTAAGGCTCAAATTAGCATTTATCACGCTCTGAGTATTATTTACTAGCCACACAATAATTATATCTTCGTAAAATACTTAAAGATCCCTCCATCTATTACCAAGTGATCGGAATAATACTTTTTTTAACTTTCCAAACAGGAAATATTTTCGGTCACCTCGTACTTATTCCCTTGTCTTAGTGGAAGAGCGTCCGCCGCTATGCTGATGTATCTCCCTGTCTTCTCGTAACGTTAATAAATTTTTCATTCGATTATTTAAAATTTCCTTATTGTGCCTAGATTGAAGTAAAATTATGATTTACAATTTCAATAGTTAAAAAAGTACTTTATATATATGTGTGTGTGTGTTGTATACGCTCAGGCAACACCTGCGCCACTCTCTGTACCCCGGAGGTAAGCAGAAAAGGAGCGCACTTCCCTTTTGTCCCAAGCAGCGCGCGTTTAATCATTAAATCTCTTTAAACATAAACGTCTCTTTTTATTCGACACACCCCTAGACACCACCACTTCTGTTACATGGGGCTCGGCATCGCAACCTTAATGGTTTTTGAACCAGTATTAAGATCAAAAGTCGTCCTAAACAAACGGCGCACTTCAAAATCGCCCAACACAATGGCGAAAGCTTAATCAACGAATTCCTCCGACGCTTACTAAGAGCCAATCCTCCGCTCCGAGACTAATACTACCATCTCCTTTGCCAAGGCAAACTAAAGTTTGAGACTCAAACAAACAGTCTCTTCGGCATCGTCCAAAAGTGTTCCCGTAAAACAAAAAGGCCAATTTCCCCGCCTATTCATTGCATCGAATGCAAACACTATGTGTTTTGTATCTACAATCATCGTCGTAAAAAGTAAGCAGTGGTGAACTCATTGCAAACGGATAGCTTTTTAAAAGCGAAGCCTATCTCCAATCTACATATACTCCGATACCTTCAATCGGGTGGGATCAAACATTTTTTTTTTTTTACTCAGCCTGTATCGTAATACTAAAAAAGAAGATCTTATAAATGCCGCGAACGAACTAGGTGTTACTGTCCCGGAAAATGCTACTCTTGTATGTTTAAAAGCACTAATAGAACAAACTGACACTTTCAAAAAAGAACGAAAAGAAGCAGAACTAGAAAAAAAAGAAGCCGAGCAAACGTCCAAAAAATCTAATTCAACGTGAACAAGAAATTGAACTCGCTAATATTAACTCCGCTATAAATTCTAATAATTCAAACAATACTACTTCAACATTTGAAATACCGTCAACTAACCTTCTAGAAACTCTCATTAAATCCGAATGCCAGTTCCTTGTAAACCTGAAAATTATAATTTATTTTTTCATTCACTTGAACGTGCATTTACAACCAAAAATGTTCTACAGGAATTAAAATCCGAGATTTTAATTAATATTCTCGGTGAAAAAGCTAACAGTATTTTGCTTTATATCCCCGAAATCGAATTACAAGAATACGAGAAAGTTAAACACATTATTTTACGAGAATTCCAACCCACCGCACTAGAATGCTTAAATAATTCCCGTAGGGATCAACGATTGCCAAACGAATCGCACGTACAGTTTTCATTACAATTAACAAGTTCTTTCGAATATTATTGTAAATTTCGTAATGCGAATGATTTTAAAACTTTGTGTGAATTAATGATAGCTGACAAATTATTTCCATCCTCGATCGAGAAACGCAACAACATATCGCGATACGCCAAAACGAATCTTGGCTTAAGCCTACTGAATTGGCTAGGAAATGCGATGTTTACTTCGTATCAAAGCGAAAGTCCTATTCCAAAAGCACACAATACAATAAAACGAAGTATGACAGCAAACAAAAATACAACTCGTCTCAGGGTTTTAATCGCTACTACTCGCATGATAAAAAATTCACAAATTATTCACGAAACGCTTCAGTAAATAACTCGCGCGGTGATTCTCACAGAAACGAAACTCATTTCAATTCTAGTTCAAATCACGGTCCTGTTTCTAAAGTCGAAGGTAAAATGGTTAATGAATTCTTACATGCAATACGAAAATATTTTTGTTTATGATAAAATCGTGAAAACTTTAATAGATTCGGGAGCGAATATTGTGTGTGAAATCCTCCTTTATTCCACCCGAAACAAAATCTTTTGGAATTGTTCAATTAACCTGTGCTTTCGGAAATGAAATTCAAGCTCAACTTACTAAAATTAAATTAGCTCTTCCAAGTTTTCGTGAAAATCCGATAATATTAATTGCAGCTATCGGTAATAAATTGTATTGTGATTTAATAGATCCGCCTAATATTTTTGATGATTTAAATAAAGCAGAAAGGAAAATGCTCAGATTTCAGAAAAAAAATCTTATTTCCGCTCATTCTAAAAAGAACTTTCTTTCACATAAAAATACAAACGATAGACAAAATAATTTCGCTTCAGAATCAGTCAGCAAAAATAAGTCGAGCTGTACAAACTGTACATATAATGAAGTGGAAATGCATTTTTTTACACCGTCAACTATCCCAAATCATTCCGGCGACGGTTCAAGGCCAAATGGCTCAACTCAATTTCAAATCATTGACAACGCGAGCAACGAAAAAAAAACCAATGAATAAAAATGAATCGTTAAACTCTCCAAACAGAAATTATTATTCGATGAAAAAGAAAATAAGAAATATGAACTGACGTCACAGCACATATCCGATCAAACACGTTATATAACTGATTTTCTGCGCGAGGCTAACAGAAACAAATCTTTTTCTGAATTGGAAATTAGCGATTTTAATTCTTTACTGGTTAATAATAAAAAGGAAATTCTCTCTTAGCTTTTTTAAAATGAGGATTGTTTTTTTATCGAATTTAAATGTATTTTATCCTGAAGTAGATTTATCGCATATTTTGAATGTTGATACGCGTCGCGAAGTTGAAAATCTTCTCCAATCTTACAAACCAAGCAAAATTAAAGACACAAACTCACAAATGCAAATTATCCTTTCTGATGACTATCGCGTTACGTCCTAGAAGATTAAGTCAAGCGGAAAAAATTATCGTCGAAAACCAAATTGACCAATGGCTGTCTGATGCAATATTTTCTCCAAGTTCATTTAATTTTGCTGCAACTTTAGTTCTTGTCAAGAAAAAAGGTCAGTCAACAAGAATCTGTGTTGATTTTCGTGCTCTTAGTTCTAAAACAATTAAACAAAGATTTCCACTACCCCTCATTGAAGACATTTTTGACCAACTGCAAGGGGTGATACTCTTTTCAAGTCTGGACTTAAAAAACAGTTTTCTTCACATCAAAATTGATCCTGATAGTCGTAAATACACCAGCTTCATAACACATAATGGACAATACCAATTTAATACAGTTCCTTTTCGTTTGTGTAACTCTCCCTCAGTATTTCAAAAATACATTCAAATTGTTTTTAAAGATTTCTTAAAAGACAACACTGTTATTGTATACATGGACGATATCTTAATTCCGGCAAATTTTGAATGTGAAGGGATTGCGAAGCTCAAAAAAAGTATTTGATGTTGCTGCTACTTATGGTTTAGAGTTTAACTTTAAAAAGGATAATTTTCTTCAGCGGAAATTAACTTTTCTTGGCCATATTATTGAAGAAGGTACTATTCGTCCTTCAACAGCTAACACAAATGCAGTCATGACTTTTCAGACACCTAAAAACACTCAGCATGTCCAATCATTTTTAAGAATAACAAGCTATTTTAGAAAATTTTTAAGGACTATGCATCAATCGCACGACCTTTAAGCGATCTTTTACGAGACAAAGTTCCATTCACCTTTAGTCCGACATAAAAACAAGCTTTTATCTCTTTGAAACAAATTTTGTTTTAGGAACCTGCATTGCATTTTTAACAGCAAAACGCTCCATTAAAAATACACTGCGATGCCATTGCGAAAGGGTTTGGTGCTATACTTCTACAAATGGACTCAAATCAGAACTTTCATCCAATACACTATATGAGGTCTTAGCGAAGGTTACAGCATTAAACAAATTTCGACACTACCTCGTCGGCACAAAATTTCAAATAATCACAGATTGCCAAGCATTTCAAAAAACTATGTCAAAGAAAGATTTACCACCAAGTATAGCACGATGGGCTCTCTTTCGAGAAATATTTCACAGGCCTGGTAAACAAATGCAACATGTTGAAGCGCTCAGTCGTTATCCAGTCATGATATACAATACAACTAGACAACACAAAAAATTAAAAAAAAAAGTAGCACAAATTAACGATGAGCTTACATCCAATATCAGACAACTATTACAGTCATCTTCAGCCTCTGATTATACATTAAAAAACGATGTGCTGTATAAAATTGTCAAAGACCAAGAACTTTTAGTAGTTCCGCTTGAAATGCAAAAACAAATCGTACAACTTGAACATTCTAAAGGACATTTCGGCATCAACAAAACTGAAAATTTAGTCAAACAACAATTCTTTTTCCTAAATCTGCGTAAGACTGTAGAAAATGTTATTGCAAATTGTATTACTTGCATTCTTTATTCAAAGAAATTTGGCAAACGAGAAGGATTTTTACATCCCATACCAAAAGGAGATATACCACTTGATACTTACCATATTGACTTTTTGGTTCCACTCTCAAGTACCAACAAAAATTACAAATATATCTTTTTTGTCATCTACGCTTTCACCAAATTTCTGTGGATTTATCCTGTAAAATCTCCTTCAACTCACGATGCTTTAGACAAATTAAAATTACTACAAGAAACCTTTGGAAGTGCCAGACGAATAATTTCTGACAAAGGAACAGCATTCACTTCTACAGAATTTCAGAAATTTTGTCAGAAGGAAGATATCGAGATAATTTCAATCACAACAGGTGTACCGCGTGGAAACAGTCAGGTAGAAAAAATTCATGCAACGTTAATACCAGTCCTAACAAAGCTTTCATTTGAAGATCCCAATAAATGGTATAAACTCGTATCATCAGTTTAACGAATAATTAACAGCACTGTATCCATAGCCACCATCCCACTATCCAAATCCAAGTATGCCTTATGCCATTACGCACACCATTTGAACTTTTAACAGGCGTCAAAATGGAAAGTAAAGATGACATCAAAATCAAAGCTATTCTCGAGGAAGAAAGTTTCCGATTATCTTTAAAGAATAAATAACAAATGAGAGAAGATGCTAAATCCAATATTCTGAAATTACAAGAACAAAGTAGACTACATTACAATAAACATCGCAAAGAAGCAAGAAAATACAAAGAAGGTGACAAAATTGCTATCAAGAAATAATAATTCGTATTTCTTGTATAATGGTTTCGGCAAGCCTTATGTTGGACGTTTGCTTACCCCTGCATGTTTTTTTAAGACTCTGATTGCTATGTGGTAAAAAGAGGAGATCTTAGAGCCCTATGCTCGATTTTTCAGGGGCGAAGCTGGTCCTGAGCTCTTTTTAATGGACGTCAACGCTCGTCCACATAGGACTAAGCGGGTCAAATATTTCTGGAAAGTGAAGCCCCATATTTCATTTTCTGGAAAGTGAATATACGCTACACGGGTTGGCCAGTGGAATTTCCAACTTTAACCCCGTAGAACATATCTAGAAAGCTCTTGGGAGAGCAATTGTTTCTAGCCATTTCCCTCTGAGAATCATCTTCGAGATACTTACTGCCTTGCTGCAGGAATAGGATGAACTGCCACAGGTACTTCTCAGCTAATACCTGTCTATTATGTCATCCCACTATCTGACTTGATGGCTGTGAGAAGGAACCCTACCCCATGTTACTCTCATTTTAAGTTCGATATCACAAAGTGGATTTTGGACATCCCTATAATATGAGTTTTACTGATCAGCATGTGAACATAAAATGATTTTTTTTCTCTATTATAAATGTATATTCATTCAAAATTTTATTAAAATCTTCACATTAATCGCTTAGAAATTCGACTAAATGCGGAAATTCTCTTAATAACGAATATTTATACGAACGAGTATTTATATACATAAATATAAAAATTAAAATATTTTTGAAAATTCAGAAATTATTAAGAAGATGTCGATGTGTCTGGATTTAGACTTCGTATGCCTTATGGATCGTATGCCTTATACCATTACGCACTACAAACTACTCTAGTCTTTGATTAATAAACAAACAACTCTGGTCTTTAATTAATAAACAAACTAATCTAGTCTTTAATTAATTCTGTTCCTCGTCTTTTCTTTCATTTTAGAAATGTTACCTATTTACAAAATCTAAACTTCTACTAAGTTTAAGCACAGTCAAAGAGCAACTAAATTAGTCAGATATATTTCAAAATAGAGTTTATTAATTCTCTAATAATTTGGATGCTCAAGAATAAAGTATCATGTCTTTTCCACGAGTACTAACAACTTCTATAATATATCAAAGGTTACGTTTGCCTGAATACGATGCGAATACGTCTTTCAAATATTCAATTAATCAGATATCGTTGGGTCCTAATCTCAAAAAACGCAGACACCCAAGATGACTTTCGAGGACATCACATTAACACTCTTCGTATTAATGTAACCTTAGTATCTACTTTTCTGTCGCTTTTATAAGACTTTATTATATTTATTTATTCAACATCTAAAGTTTTCTTAGTTAGGATCATCATGTTTCATTTGAATCAAAAGAAGCTGGAAACTTAAATATAAAATCAGAAAGAAATCCCACAGGTTAGTTAAGGGAAGTTTTGCGTATTCATATGTAACCATCTTAACATATAATTTCTTATTTGTGCAAAGTATGAAAATATTTATAAGATGGAAATAAGATGTTGTTTCAATCTTAAAAGTAATTTTTATTTATTTACATCAGAAAGCCGCATTGTTAGATTAAAGCAAGAAAGTTGTAATATTGTTATATAAAGACAAAAAAATGGAAAAGTTCGAATTATATATAGTTGGGTTTCGAGGGAGTTGGAATGTATTTTGTGCATAAAATTATATATCATTGGTAATCCAATATTTTGATTCTTCGTTTTATTTTATATGTTTAATTGATTTTCCACGAGAGATATTTATTTTCTCAAACTATTAGCATGTTCTCTCTAATACTGAAAAGTGTTTTGAATCAGACATATTTAAAAAGTTAAGATAAAAATTTTACTGCGGACAAATCTTTCACAGTAGGATATTAGAAAATTATTTGGAGCAAAATGATAAAATAAAATTATCTAGGAAAATATATAGTTTTTATTCAGCTAGTTTTAATTTAGTGATTTTGCATGAAAAATAAGATTTTTTTTCTCATAGAGTGGTTCTTAAGTCTATTTTAAAACAACACAATTTTTAATATATTTGAATTTTTCGAAAAGTGAAATGTTTCATAAAACGTTTTTTATCGATAAAATTTTATGAAAGTATTAACAAAAATAATGGAACAAGACAAACATTAGAACTTTAATTTTTTTTATAAGTGTTCTCAATATTTATATTACTTTTACTAAACACACATGTTGTTAGTTGAAAGTAGTGAAATAGCATAGAGAATTCCTTTTTCATACTTTGCAAAAATAATTTATGAACTTTTAACTTAATTTTCTCATCAGTTTCTCAAAATATTTTGATATTTTGAGTGGAAAAAGTTCATATATATAAAAATTCATACTTGTAACATTTATTTAATAGGAGAAATATTCAAAATATTTTGATATTTTGTGGGAAAAAAGTTGATATATTTAAAAATTCATACTTTGAATATTTATTTATTAGGAGAAATATTCAAAATATTTTGAAAACCTAGTAAAATATTTGGAACAATAAGGTGAAATTGTATTTTAATTTACTGCTCCTTATTTTTTTTTCCATTTTGCCATATTCTTTAATAGCAATAAATTCTGAGTACAAAAGGAATTGTTCATAGAAATTGAATAACAACATAAAAATATTTTGCAATAACAATAAAAACAAACTCTACTCTAGAGTGAAAAAATAATTACAAGAGTTTGAATACATAATACATAACTTTTTCTTAGGTTTTTTGGAATTTAATTTAATCAGAACCGAAAAATCACTCGTAAAATTCACCATTCTAATTTTCAAACAGCTTCTGGTAGTGGATAGCATTACATGATACCATTGTTAATTATACATGTCAATCGAAGACTTATAAAATGATAAGGATTTAGACGAGAACCTACTTTAAAACTTCGTTCAATCGTGATTTATTATGTTTCTTTAAAATAGGGAAATGTCTTGATAATTGCAACACACAAAGAAACACGGAAATCCGTTCTATTAATCCGTACACTTTTCGACCACAGAAATAGAGGGACGTATTTTAAGAAAATTGATGAGGCATTTATTGATTCTTTTCTCGGAGCTTTTCCGTGAAATAACACATTTTAAATTCAAACACAATACTTTTTTGTGTCAAGGTTTTATAATCAATTTTCCAGATCATTTGTCAGTTTGGCATTATAAGTGTCGCATAATACGTCAAATAACCCTCGGATAACAAATAGGAATAATTATTAAAAAGTTTTCAATTATTTTTTTAACTTCTTTAAAAGATGATCCTTGAACTTAAGAAATTTTGTGAATTATGAGCTTCAAAATTCATTTCTTACTTTTAAATATTAGTTTAAAATCAATTAATTATTCATATTTGCTGTTAAAACACTTGCATTGTGAAGTTAATATCTTTTGAGAACGAGAGAGGGTACTGCACAATATTGAAAACGGTACAGATATTTCCAAAGAAAGTTCATAGTTTTATGAATTGGAAATCTAAATGTGTAGCATATGTAAGAAAATGTAAATGTGAATTTAAAAATTCGGAATTAGTTTTTCCTCTAATTTACACACATATACTACACTTGTTCTCAATCACGAGAGTTAAATTGTAATATAAGTCTTATCCCACATATAATAATAAAAATACAGTAAAAATAGTTTAAAAAAAACTGATCAGATTTCTGTGTAATAGAAGATACAAATAATTTTTCTCAATTAATCTTTTATTTCATATCGGACGCTTGTATAAGTAAAAGCTATGAAACCTCTAATTCACATGATTATCCACTACGAAAAATAAAATTAATTTCTTGAAATTCTTCTTTTGTTATTGAATCAAACTGATTCATTTTATAATCCAAGTGCAGCGTTATTTCTTAAAAATAATCTTGTTTCTCATTCATACAGAACAATTAAAATTACAAATTTCAGTAATGTTACTCAACATTATTTCTTTGGAATGGTATCACTATATAAATGATACCATTCCAAATAAATGTATTTTATAACTAAAAATTAAAATGACTCGGCCAAAAATGCGCCGAGGTTGAAAAGAAATAAGATTATATCTTTTAAGTTTAAACACGCTCGTTAAGCGAAAAAATCAAGTTTAACAAGGGAGGTTTCGAATATTTTAATTATTACTAAAAATTACAGATATATATAGGTTAAATTTATTTTGCATATTAATTGAGGCTTGTGTATATAACTCTGTAAATTACAGCTATTAACGTTGATTTGTTTGGTTGCAGTAAGCCGTAGGTTAAAATTACACTCATTATAGCAAAAAATTATTATCCTGTGGTAAATCGTAATTTTTTGATTGTTACTAAGAAATAATAGAGATCAAAACAACTTTTATATTTATTATTCTTAAGATTTCTCCATAAATCTTATATCCACCTTCCACCATCCAGAGTTATACATTTCTCCCAGCGTTTCTTGACCTTTCGAAAACCGTAATAGTAGAGAAATGGATTTTTTTAAAAAATCTGTCTTCTCCACACAGCTCGTTTATTTAACCTCCTCATACCCAGGTCAACTTTGAAGCATAAATTTTAGAATAATTTGGATCAATCGGTTCTAAATACATGAAAAAGTACTGAAAAAAAGTTTAAAAAATATTTTCATTTTCATTTTTGAGAAATTAAGTGTCTCCTGGAGGAGACATTGGAACAAAGTGATTTAATCATGTTAATTTAAAATATTTCTTTAATCTTAATTTAATGAGTAATTCATAATAATTAACATAATAAGCATAATGTAAAATTTGGATCACAAAATATTCCTGTCCTAACTGTTAGCAGAAGATTCCTAATTTCTAAAATTTATTATTCGTTTCTCTCTCTCTCTCTTTATCTTATACTATCAAATAATTTCTCAATTTTAAGTTGTTTATTATTGAAAAATCGTCATTTCCAATATATATATATATATATATTATCATTGTCTAAAAGAAAAAAATGAATCAAACTGTATATTTGAAACCTCACCAGAGAATTACGTTAATATGAGAAATTCTTACGATATTCCTTACACTGAGGAATTCTAACTTTAAAGTGCTTACATCTGATTTAAGAGCCACTCTTTTTTAAACCATTCACTAACACACACAAGCATTCGATATGGAAAATTTTTGTGTTAACCTCTGATGACTGAATTGTTTAGGGTTCAGAGTTTCGGCTCTTTGGAATCAGGTCAGTCGCTACATTGTTTTAAACATGGAAGACTTTTAATTTCATTTTCAGATTTACATGTAAATGTGTTTACAAATGCAAGATGCATTGATTGAATAATGTAAGCATAAAGCCAAAAACACAAATATCGACAGTTGTTGAAGTCTATCGTCCATTTCTTTCTAGCCTTTATATTTGTAATTGAATTAAGAAATGTAGCGATGCTAATGAATTACTTTTCATTAAATTGATTAATCAAATATCAATAATCACTAAACTATAACTTTTATGAAATTATTATTGAAGATTCAATTCTGGTGATTTTTTTTTAATTTAACGGGCAAGACTTTATTTAAATAATAAAGTATGTTTCCATTCATCCATGATCATTAAAGTATTTTACGTAACGGCATAGGAGCACCCCAAGGATAAATACAAATCATCCAGCGATATTGAATGGTAGTGGAGAGATAAGAACAAAATCTTTGCCGAGACATGTATTCCTTTTTACGTTGCGGTTGACGTATGCAACTTTTGCTAAAGGCCTCGTGTCTGATATGCAAACTATTCTCAATCATAGGAAGAAAAATTCCTAATTATAAATTTCAATACAAGCTGCCATTTTCAATCCGAATCGTTTTATACTTTGAGAAGATTGCATTCCAAGCAACCTTTCAAATTCACAAATTTGATGAATTCAATGGAACAAACCAAGTAAAACTCGGAATTATTCATATACTGATAATGAAGGTTATTTCTATGTCGTTACGAAAGACTTACGAGATTGTTCAAGGAAATTGTCGCTATTTTGGCTTAGGGGTTGAATTTTGTTTCCTGCTGCGGCAAGAGAATGATTTCAGAACGAAATTAAAATGGGCTCGTATGAATTTCAACACTGAGTCAGTAAATTTGTTTTGTACTTTTTTCTAAAGGCAACGAGGCAAGACGGAAAGCTACAAAAATGTTAGAAGGCAGAGGGCATTTGGAAATCCAATGAAATATGTTCCAAAAATGATTTAATTCTGGAAATTCTTCACAAATATCCCTCCGATTGATTTTAAAAATTAAGAAAAAGGTCCGATAATGAATATTCCATCCTGCAAAATAATATATTTTAATCTTATCATTTCCTAATCCCTCAGGTTCACTTGCGACAACATACAAATATCTCTAGTAGTCAAGTGGTCATGGTCTCTGCTCTCGCGTTGTTTCCGTGGAGACATGATTTCGTATTTTGATTCCACTAAAGATCCGTCGGGTAGCGGGACTGATTCTTATTAAACATATCTAAACTTGAATTTCTCGCGTCGGCATGGCGTGGAATTTGGGAGAGTGAAGAGTAAAGTTTGTGTATCACCCTCATTATTTGACCGTAGTTCATAATTACGAGGCATATCGGTTAGAGATGTTTGTAGGCGTAAATTTAATAAACTGTCAAGCAACCACTCCTGTTGTCTGTAACAGTAACTTGCATATATTTTATTCTTCCTTTTGTCATTCAACGTCACCTTTTTTTCTATTTCTTCTTGGTGTGGATCACAGATATTCGCTTTATTTGGCGCAGCTGACTCTGGTACATAAGACTCACTCAATAATAAGTTACATTGGTTCTTATACATACACAAAGAAAACTATTGAGTCTTCTGTCTTCTATATTAACATTTACCAAGTAGTGGGAAGGTTTTCATCCGCATTTTGATATTGATCTAATTCCATTGTGTTTATAGAAGACAAATAAATAAAAGAGAATAAAAAAATTAGTTCAAAATTAAATTCTTCTATTTAGTAAAAAAATCTAGATGTAAAGCTATTATTCATAATTTTTAATCAATCCTTTCAACTGAACGTTTCGAAAAAAGTAAATTATACGAGTTTTATTCTGTTCCTCTGAAACACAAGAAGAAAACGACTTTTTTGGACAATATTGAGATTTACACTTAAACTTTTTGGTTATTTAATTTTTTTTTGTTCAAAGAAATGATACATCATCGGAATTTTAAAAGGTCTCAAGACTTTGAAATTCAAAATTTTTGATTAAAAAATGTCAGACCACTATCTTTTCTGAATATTTTGATGCCAAAGTTTTAACGATGTTACCAAAACGTCCAGAATCATCGGAGAAAAAATAAACCTTGATTAAATTTTTTGCTGAAAGCAAAACATTTTAGTTTGCGTGCAAGGGATTTCTTAGAAACTATTTATCAGATTTATTAGAAATTTAATACACACAATCACACACAAAATAAGTTTCTTCATGACTTTTACATCCAATTTTAGGCAAATTAATAAGAGAAAAATATTGTCTCGCAAAAATTCTAATTACATTAAAGACTCAATAGATATCGAAATAACTTAGTTAATTAAAAAATTGAAAGCAGTAACATTCGGCTGGAAACTCTCTTAGACTGAGAATACATGGGTTCATATATTACACGTGAAAATATTCCAGATCATTGCTCTGTAATTGAGATGTGAAGTCGTTGTTTATTAACGTCCCCCTAAGAAGCATCATATCGTAATTCTGAGCCATCATCAAGTAGAGAGGACGACACCTGTGCTAGCACCTGCCTTTCCAAACTTCCACCCCACGCTAACGGGAAAAGTTGGGACCTCAACCAAATTTATTCTGCAGCGTAACAATGTTCTCGAAATGTGAAAAAAATATCTTGAAAGGTCTTAAAAATAATAATGAAAAATGGAGAAAAATTCAACGAAAGTTTTATATTAACTTTCGACGTTGCCTTCACTGGAGTTTGAGATAGGGAAATCATCTGCAGTTAAACGTTGTACGCTAATGCGATCGATTCTTGAAAGTTTCATGACAATATTTATTTGAATTCCAGTTGGAATTTTGATTAAAATTTCATAAATTCCTTAATAATTATATATATATAAATATATATATATATATATATATATATATATATATATATATATATATATATATATAACACATGGATCAATAAGTTCCGAGACTAACCCAGAGATGGCGCTCGTAGTAAACCAGTAACCAGGTCCCTCTAGAGTACTAACCTTTGCTTGAAACGTGTCAAAATTTTAAGTCGATCGGACCAGAAACCGCTGAGTTATCGAGGTTGGAGTAAAGTCGTTTTGTGGTTTGTTTAAAAAATGGAAAAAACCGAGTTTCGTGTTCTGATAAAACATTGTTTTTTAATGGGTAAAAACACCGTGCAAGCGAAACAATGGATTGAAAAATGTTACCCGGACTCTTGTCCATCAAAAGCAACGATTTGTCGGTGGTTTGCCGAGTTTAAACGTGGTCGTACTGACACAAATGACGCGGAACGCTCGGGTAGACCTGTGGAAGCCGTTACACCGGAAAATGTGAGTGAAGTGACAAAAATTATAATGAAAGATCGTAAAGTGCAGCTCCGTGAGATTGCTGAGATGACACAGATATCATATGGAAGTGTATTTACTATCCTTCATGAAAAATTGAGCATGAAAAAGGTTTTTTCCAAGTGGGTGCCGCGATTGCTTTCGATGGAACAAAAACAGCAACGAGTCGATGATTCAGAAAGCTGTTTATCGCTATTTACTCGCAACAAAATAGATTTCTTGCGAAAAAAAGAAAAAAAAAATTTTGAAAAAAAAAAAAAAAAGATTTGGAAAAGCGTTGGAACGATTGTATCACCCTAAAAGGTGATTAACAAAAGGTGTTATGTTGATGAATAAAAAAAATTTTGCAAAAAAAATGTTGTTTTCAATGTTAGTCTCGGGAGTTATTGATTGATGTGTTACTTAACACTATTTATACAAGCAAGAGATTATACGGATGGAGAAGGAAGGGAGCAAGATAAGGTTAAGGGAGTGTTGTAAAAGATATAAAAAGTGCTGAATATTTTAATAAACGCAAATACTTACATAAATAGAATCGTATATAAAACATTTCTTAAGATATGGAATAAATATAAGTTGAACAAGATGTAATAGATCCATACGGACGAAACGAAACGATTTTTTTTGTTTGTCATAAAAATACTCATTTATCGTACAAATTAAGTTTGATTAATATGTACATTAATAAAATGTAAGTAAAACACGAAAGAAAAAGCTCTTAATATATGTAAAAGTTGCTCTTTTAGAAACTATATTACTTATAAAACTGTCAAAAGTATCACATGTTTTATTAAAACAAATATTATTTTATTTTTAGTTGTAGAGAGCCTATCATCAACATGTTTCACGTAAGTCTAAGCACATTTTAATTTGTCATTGCATTTATATGCTACTGTATTGGAAGGTATTCACGCATGGCAGCACATTTTTTCAAATTATTCTATCCGCTTGTCAGACACCATACCATAAGCTTCAAACTTATGATTAAAAGCAATTAATTTCGTGTGTTTGGTAATTTATTTACAACGCACTTAACAAGCGAATGAGCAAACAATATACTCGTTCGAAACATTTGTTTGTATCAATTATCATTAATTTTCAAAAATATAATTGCATTTCGAAATGACATTGCAGTGCTCCAACAAATGACGCGGAACGCTCGGGTAGACCTGTGGAAGCCGTTACACCGGAAAATGTGAGTGAAGTGACAAAAATTATAATGAAAGATCGTAAAGTGAAGCTCCGTGAGATTGCTGAGATGACACAGATATCATATGGAAGTGTATTTACTATCCTTCATGAAAAATTGAGCATGAAAAAGGTTTTTTCCAAGTGGGTGCCGCGATTGCTTTCGATGGAACAAAAACAGCAACGAGTCGATGATTAGAAAGCTGTTTATCGCTATTTACTCGTAACAAAAAAGATTTCTTGCGTCGTTACGTGACCATGGACGAAACATGGATACATCACTACACTCCAGAGTCGAAGCGGCAGTCATCTGAGTGGCGCACAGCTGGCGAAAGCCGTCCGAAGCGTCCGAAAACGCAGCAGTCAGCTGGCAAAGTCATGGCGTCAGTTTTTTGGGATACGCATGGCGTGATTTTCATTGACTACCTCGAAAAAGGTAAATCGATCAACAGTGATTATTATATTGACTTGTTGGTGCGTTTGAAGGAGGAAATCGCAAAAAAACGACCGCACATGCAGAGAAAAAAAATCCTTTTTCACCAAGACAATGCACCCTGCCCCAAGTCGATGAAAACAATGGCAAAATTGAACGAATTGGGCTTTGATCTGCTTCCGCACCCCCCATACTCGCCAGATTTAGCCCCCAGTGACTACTGGCTCTTTGCTGATCTTAAAAAAATGCTCCAGGGAAAAAGATTTGGCTCAAATGAGGAGGTCATCGCTGAAACTGAAGCTTATTTTGAAGCGAAAGATAATTTTTTTTATGAACATGGTATTGAAAAATTGGAAAAGCGTTGGAACGATTGTATCACCCTAAAAGGTGATTATGTTGATGAATAAAAAAAAATGTTGTTTTTAATGTTAGTCTCGGGACTTATTGATCCATGTGTTATATATATATATATATATTCTTAACAAGACATGAGAGCAGTTTAAAAATCACTCGTGTTAGGAACGAGAAATGGGGTTTTAAGAATGTGGAATGGATATAGAAAATCTCATTGTAATATTTTCCATCGGACATTTTACCTTATTCGAAGAAGCCCATCTATAGGAAGGCTTTGACATCCCAAAAATTCGTCGCCATATCTTTTGTGACCTTCATTTTCTTTGGAGCACATTCACCGGCCGCAGTCCATTGTTTTGATTGTTGTTTGTTTCCTGATATATAATGGTGAATCTATATCTCATAGAAGATGTCAGCTTGACACGGTACCCCTTTTTATTCAGGAAGAAATAGCTACTAAATCAAAATGAATTTTTGAATCAATATCATATTTGCTTTGGCGCCGTTTAACAGATGATACCATACAATGGTAACAACAACAACTTGCCTTAATCTGTCGTCAAAATAATACCTTTTTGAACCATCCTCGTACGTTGATGTTAGTTTCAATAGGCTAAATTACTGTAGTAGTAAATGAATGTTTATGTATACAATAACATTATGAAACACATCGTGTTTTTAAAAATATTTTGTAAGTTAATAATATTAAAATCTAATATCAAAAGCCCCCAAAAGAGAATTGAAACACTGCTTTTATTTTTAAATTTTTTAACTTCAATCAGGATGACAAGACGTGAAACATATTTTTCTAAGTTAGTTTAAAATTTTCTCTTTTTTTTCTGAAAAAAAAAGAAAATAAAGATTAACTCCCTTTCCCTTCTTAAAAAATTGTTAGTTTTTGCTTTGCAATCTCATTCCTAGGGACATTTACTTATGATGTAATTCTGAATTCTAAAATACGTGAAATGCCTCAAGCGACAGTCGTAAATGTCAAATTGCAGCGTGATAAGGTACATATGTCTTGACTGAGAGTATTCATATCTTCGCTCCTCCGTTTAATACCATCCAGGATGTTTGGTATCATCCCTGGGGTGTGCTGAGTCTAAAGAACAGATTATAACAAGTTTCCATATAAGTATTTTGTGTTCTTTATTACCAAACGTAAATTCTTATGGACCTGATTCAACAATATTTCAATGCATTAATATCTAAAAATAAATAATTAAACTTTTAGAGATACACCGGTAGCCACGGATGTCTTAAACATGGCCAATAGATTCAAAATTCACTTATAATATCTATACCTAAGAAGCTTATGTTTTCCTACTTGAAATATTATAAAAAAGGACGTTAACTTTTTTTTCTTTATTTTTAACCTTGATGTCAAAAGGGATTACTTGCCTAAATTCAAGAACAAAACTCTGAAAGATTGCTTAAATAACATAAATAAATATTGCTACGAAGTACTTTTTTGCAAAGTTTTTCTGCTTCCCGTGCAAAGCTGATAATTTATAGGATACTTGCTATTTATCTCTTTTTAAAATTTGGTTTATAATTTAAACTATTAAAGAAATAAGAAAAGGAAACTTTGACATAATATTAAATATATAATGGTTTTTCCGATTATGAAACCGCTAAAAATAAACTGAGACAAATTATCCTCATGTATTTCGTTAAAAAAAACTACATGTCGCTGATTAACGTGAAATATAGTCCTGCTTTTAGTATTTTTGAGATTTAAAAAGTAAATAAGAATATTGAATATAAGAACTAATTTATTTACCTATTTGGCTATGAAATTTCATTGCTCATTTCCTAATGCTTTGTTCACTGCACAATTCATGTTTTGCTTTTTATGCACCTTAATTATTATTTACTCTTACAGAAATAAAGTATTTTAGATTTTCTTAAAAAGGAAACTGACTTATCTCTCTGAATAAAGAAATGTATAAATTTTTCGCAAACAAGAATGTAAACCTGAAAAAATGAATCACAATAATTTCCTTTCTTCCTATCTAAAATAAAATTCATCGACTTCTGTTATTAGAGGTGGCCGAAAGATCATGGGTCGTGAGCTTGCTGCTAGTATTGAGTCCATCGAGTCTTCATGCCATGCTCCGTTAATGGGGTGGTGCACGTTAATTCTATCGAAGTTCCAAGTCCTTCAGTTTGAGTGATGTAGAAATTTGGAGAAGGGATACGAACTGTGTGTGTGTGTGTGAGGCTTCACCCTCGTCACTTGACCGAGACTCAAAATGACGAGGTCCATCACCAATAACCCTTTTGTTACTTTCAAGTGCAACGTTACTAAACAAACAATCAGCCCTTTATCGAAGTATTTTGAAGTTTAATGAGAAAATAAAGATAATATGTTGAGAAAATAAAGATAATATGTTAAGAAAAAAGTTAAGTTACCTGATCTTATTTTATTACTCCTTACAAGTATTATTTGTGTGCAATGTAATTCAGAGCTTGTCTCTTATGCACTACATTTGTATTTTAACTAAGCACTAAAATATTTTTAAATAAAAAATACCGATTATTTGGATTATCTACTGGAATAATGAAAAAGAAACACGTAAATTTTAAAAAAGGAACATATACCTCACTCACTTAAAAAAATTAATAAATGAATACATAGAATCAAATTACGTAATTCTATGTTATATTTTGTAGTCCTTTAACGTATTTTTGACAATTCCATGTGTGTCATATATATTTAATGCTATCTAAATAAGATATAGAATCTTAAGAAATAAGATGTTCATTGTCGCAGCGTATATTCTGATAATTCAATGTACAATATATACATTTATTTCTGTCTAATAAAAGTTTTAATGTCGTAAGAGATTCCCAATGATTCCAGTAACAATAATATCGTGTGGAATTAAAAATTATATCCGAATTGTGAACTCTAAAAGGATCAGAAAGATCAAGCTCAAAATAATTGAATTTAGGATTGGTCGTAAAAGGATTCTTGATTCAGAAAAGATCACTGGGAGTTTGCCTTAAATATTTTAAAATTACGTCTCCCATGAATACATTTTTTAAAATTCCGAGCTTAAAATTTCTCTCAAGCCAGTTAATTAACATGCCGAGCTTCATTTGAAAACTCACTAGAAAGTGAATAAAATATCTGGCGCCTTCGTTCTGTGTTAATTAGTTTATTGTAAGCGCAAGCTCGGTACTTTCCTTCAAGGTATCTTTGAACTGCAGCAAAGTAACTTTAAATTGTCTTTTCACTATCAGTCCGAATTTGTCTCAAACTTATTAATATTAAGAAATTATAAATTAAGAATGAAATAATATTTCCTATCAAACTATGCTTCAGACATTTTTGGAAGAATTAATAACAGTTTTATGATTGAAAGCAACACTGAACAGTTTGGGGAAGAACTATAAAAGTTTTTCTTTTATACTTTGATTTTGACTTCATTTCATTCATTTATTTTATTTTTTAAGTGATATCCCCTTCTTCTAAATGGTAACATGGGAGAAATGAAGAAAACTGAGAAATTTAACAAATTCGACTTCCTTGTGTATGGAATGAAATACATATCATAAATCAAAGAAATAATATTTCTTTCCGAAAAATGCAACAACTGTTTGGAGAGAACTTTCCGCATTTGTGTGAGGAAATAATCTGTCATTTTGATCCAATAATGAAAGATGACGCTTAAAGAATATGAATGATCATATATACCAATATATATATATATATATATATATATATATATATATATATATATATTCTATGGCTTTATAATTAATTTTATTGTCTCGCTTTCTCTCTCTTTGTACATATATTATTTTAATGAGATTCAAAATACGAAAATGCTGATATGCATACTCATAAGATTGATTTTCATAAGTACTACACATATAAAGAAAGTTAATATTTCTATCGTAAAAAAGCAATTGTGTTTATTTTAAGAAATTTTACCGATATTTCAAAAGCATTAGCCAAAATTTCTTACCTTTTTGTTAGCTTCTTCTTCTTCGTGATTTAGTTATTTCATATGAAAATATTTATATACGTTTTAGCAAGTCTCCTTGAAATTCAAAAAAGGTCAAAAAAAATTATCTTCTTAAAGTAAAAGCCACGTTTTTCTAATAGTCTTTTAATATATAATTTAAATAATATTTAGAGTCTTATGAAATATACCTTTTAAGCACCTACTGAGAAATGCGACAGAATATTTATTCCCAACCTATATATATATATATATATATATATATATATATATATATATATATA